>MCJB01001041.1:13722-30255 GCA_002018475.1 Nicotiana obtusifolia | reverse complement strand
AAAGATTTCCGAACCATAGGAAAGGAAAGTTAGCTCCGCAGGGAGATGGACCATTTCAAGTGTTGCATAATATCAATAACAACTCTTATGTTATGGACTTGTCTAGTAGCATTGCTTTCGGACATGACGGTGCTTTGATTTTGAGGACGAAATCCTCTCAAGAGGCGGAGAATGATGCAAATAAATTTGATCAAGTGTTATCAATGCCATCTATGAACAAGACAAGAAAAGGCGTTGGTTAGCCTTGGAGAAGATCCAAGCGTCCATAAATCTTGCTATGGACGAATCTTATGTTGAAGATGTATATTTGTGTTTATGTTGTATTATTATGTAGTTATTGAAGACATTTTTTCTTATTTGTTTGGTCCTGCGTGACTATTCTTTAAATTAGCCAAATTGTGGCCTTTTTGTTAATTAGTTGTTTCCTAGTTGATTTAGGTAAAGGCTCATTCTATATAAGCCTAAACACTTCATTATTTTGATACCTTTTGACATTATTATCAATCAAAAACTGGCAGCACATTGCTCCCAAAATCGTGTGAATTAACTTGTCCAATTTTGGTGTGATTCAGAATTGAACTTGTTCCTTCGTTTGATCGAACAGTTTGCAAGACCATCGTTGTCTTGAGGGTTGTTCGTATAGTATAGGTACTCCGTGACTTCATCAAGAAGGTAAGTAGACTAGTTCCTACTTGTTGTCTTGATAGTTCATTGAGCGTCTTGCTTCTATCTTTTGTTTTCTTATTTCCGCGTTTAATATTGCATCAAGTAGTGCCGCCAAATCTTCAATGCATGAACAACGGCTTCCAACTCCAAGCAATGGACCGAATAATTCCTCTCATGGGTCTTCAGCTGTCTAGACGCGTAGGCAATCACCCTACCGTCTTGCATCAACATCATGCCAAGGCCAACGCGTGACGCATCACAACACACAGTGTAAGACCCCAAGCCGATATGCAACACCAACACTAGGGCTGTAGTCAAAGCATTTTTGAGCTTTTGAAAGCTCGCCTCATACTCATTAGACCAACTAAAAGGAGCACCCTTCCATGTCAATCTGGTCATAGGTGCAGCAATGGGTGAGAACCCTCTACGGAACATCGATAATACCCGGCCAAACCAAGGAAACTTTGAATCTCTATGGCCGAAGACGGTCTGGGCCAACTCTACATTGCTTCAATCTTCTTCGGATCTACCTTGATCCCCTCACTCGACACCACATGACCCAAAAACACCACCGAATCAAGCCAGAATTCACACTTTGACAATTTTGCATACAACTTCTTCTCTCTCAAGGTCTGGAGCACGATCCTCAAATGCTGCTCATTATCTTCCCCACTGTGGGAGTACACCAAGATGCCGTCAATAAACACAATGATAAATGAATCAAGATAAGGCTGGAATACACTGTTCATCAGGTGCATAAATGCTGCTGGGGCGTTGGTCAGCCCAAATGACATCACAAGGAACTTTGTAGTGACCATACCGAGTCCTAAAGGCAGTCTTTGAAATATCCGAATCCCGAATCTTCAGCTGATGATAACCTGACCATAAATAATTCTTTGAGAACACTCTAGCACCCTATAGCTGATCAAATTAGTCATCAATGCGTGGTAATGGATACATGTTCTTCACTCTAACCTTGTTCAACTACCGATGATCAATACACATGCACATAGGAACATCTTTTGCCTTCATAAACAAGACCGGAGCACCACAACGCAACACACTAGGCCGAATGAAACCCTTATCGAGCAACTCTTACGACTGCTCCTTTAACTCCTTCAGCTCTGCTTAGGCCATACGATATGGTGGAACAGATATGAGCTGAGTGCCCGGCAACAAGTTAATACCAAAATTAATATCCCTATCAGGTGTCATGCCTGGAAGATTTGCTGGAAATATATATGAAAAGTCTCTCAATACCGGAACTGACTTAACGGTAGGAGTATCAGCCCTGACATCTCTCACAAAGGCTAGATAAGGAACATAATCTAATGCACCCCTCCACTCTAACCATGGTAAACCTGGCATAGCCAGCATCACAGTCTTGGAGTAACAATCTAGCATAGCATGATAGGGCGACAACCAGTCCATGCCCAAGATAACATCAAAGTCTACCATACTAAGTAACAATAGATCAACTCTGGTCTCAATGCCGCCAATAACAACTAATAACGAGATACATACAGTCCACGATAATAGAATCTCCCACTGACGTGGACACATAAACAAGAGAACTCAAAGAATCACAAGATATATCCAAATACAGAGCAAAGTAAGATGATACATCTGAATAAGTGGATCTCAGATCAAATAAGACTAATGCATCTTTATGACAAACCGGAACCATACTTGTAATGACTGAGACTGAAGCAACTGCCTTCGTCCTACCCAAAAAAGCATAGAATCTGGCCTGGCTTCCCCTTTTTGGGCAACCTGTACTCGCCTGTCCCCCACCCCTAGCTGGCTGTGTGGGTGGAACATCAACTGGGGCAGCAATCATGGCCTGAGAAGTCCATGGACCTGGCTGAATCCGTGGAGCCTGAGTATTCTGGGGAGGTGCACCCCTCCTGAGTGTAGGGCAGTCTCTAACCATATGGTGGGTATCACCACACTTAAAGTAAGCTCTCAGTGGGCATGGTTGCTGGGACTGGTCAGCTGGACTGACCGCTGAAGGCACCCCGTGTAGGAGGTGCACTAGAAAGTGGCTGAGCAAAGTGGGCAACCTGAGATCCCGAAATAATCGGAGCACCACTAGAAGTTAGAAGTGCTGAATGAACTGGATGGTTCACATAGCCTCTACCATGACGGACTGCAGCTG
Organism: Nicotiana obtusifolia; assembly: GCA_002018475.1. NCBI lineage: Eukaryota > Viridiplantae > Streptophyta > Magnoliopsida > Solanales > Solanaceae > Nicotiana > Nicotiana obtusifolia. The sequence continues at coordinate 27,431 of MCJB01001041.1, read as the reverse complement.
CAGCATGACCACCACTAAATCCTCCCATACCACGAGGCCTCTTGGCCTCCCTATCCTCCCTCTCACGGCCCTGCATATCTTCAAACCTCCGTGCAATCTCTACCCCCTGCTGATATGGGGTATCTATCTCCAAAACTTGAGCCATGCTGAACCTAATACCATTGTTGAGGCCCTCAATAAATCGACAGACTCACTCTCTGACTGTAGAAACCAAAGCAGGTGCATGTCTGGACAAATCACTGAATCGGACAGCATACTCCGACACTATCATAGCACCCTGGTGCAGTTGCTCAAACTCTGTGCGCCATGCATCCCGAAGGGTATGGGGAATAAACTCCCTCAAGAATAACTCTAAAAATTGAGTCCATGTAAGTTAAGCAGCATCGGCTGGGTTACCCTCCTCGTATACTCTCCATCACTGATATGCCTCTCCGGACAACTGCAATGTTGTGAAAGTAACCTCTCTCATCTCCACAATACACATGGTGTGGAGAATACGGTGGCACTTCTAATGAAAACCATGTGCATCCTCTGATGCCAAACCACTGAAAGTAGGAGGCTGATACTTCTTGAACCTCTCAACTCTAAGCTGCTCCTCCTTAGATGCTGCTGCCCTATCCACGGGTTGAATTGGAATAACAAGCTATGGTATAACCTTTGAGACTTGATCAACCTAGACTCGCTACTCTAGGGTACGGCCTGCGAGAGTCTAAGCTCCTCCCCCAGCCTGAGATGTGACTGGTGCAAGTGGAATCAACCCTGCCTGAGCTAAGGTACCGAACATGCTCAAGAACTGTGTGAGGGTCTCCTGTAGTGCTGGGGTGGCAACAGGTGCCTCGGGTGCCTGTCCCCCAAAACTGGAGCTACTGCTGGCTCCTCTGTTACAGCTCGAGCAGGTGCTCTGGCTGCACCATGTGCCCCTCCTCACCATCTGTGAAAGAATAGAAAGTCAAAGATTTAGTTTTTAAAGTCAACCAATTCGCACGATAAGGAATCAAAGAACTGAATTTTTCCTAACAGTTCCATAGCCTCTCGAAGATAAGTATAGACGTCTAAACCTGCTTATGACTCTTAACATCTATGAACCTAGAGCTCTGATACCAACTTGTCACAACCCGAATTTCCCTCCGTAGGATGTTGTGATGGCACCCAATCTATACGACTAGGTAAGCCTAACATTTGATAACAACTGAACAGGTGTAATTAACAAAATACTAAAAACTAGTCTGATCAACTCATATAAACTTCCAAAAATAGAAGTTCCACCAAACACTCCCCAAGTACGATGGAACAGAGTCATAAGCCCTACAGAATAAGCTAAAGAGTCTAGTATATCACTCTCTGAATGAAAAATACAACAGTAGTAAAGGTAAAGGAAGGTGACTCCGAGGCCTGTGGACGTGGAGCAAGTACACCTTGAAGTCTCCAAAGTAGCAACTCAAATCAATTCTAGTGTCATGCACGGGCAGACATAACTCGATTTGCACAAAATTTGTGCAGAAGCGTAGTATGAGTACACCACAGCGATACCCAGTAAGTATCAAACCTAACCTCGGTAGAGTAGTGATGAGGCCAGGTTAAGACACCTACTAGGATATAAATAAATAGAATGAAACATAAGAAAGAAAATAATAATGGAAAGCGGAGAAATAACTGATACGAAACAAGATGATAGCATGAACTAATACCAGAATCAAACGTGGAAATAACATAAAGAAGCAACTAAAGAGAACCAAAATGATCGTATATGGACAACAACTGCTAAAACAAGGAAGAACAAAACAACAAGAAACATTCCCACCAAAACTACTTGCAAAATGAGATAAACAGCAAGAATAACAACAAGGTACCGCCTCATGTACAATAAGAATCACCATCGAGGTACAACCTCGTTTAAATCAAGAATCACAATCGAGGTACCACTCCGTATTCACATTCCTCAACTTCAATCACAATCTTTGCTTATACCACCGCGTGAGACTTACATTTGAAATATGATTTGAAAACAGTTTTCCCGAAATAGCTACACGTACTTTAGCCCACCTTATGATGCCGCGTGGCTTCATGTAGTTCTCCTACAAGCAACACGCATATCCCACCTTATACCGCCACATACACATTAACCTCAAGCCTTATACCGCCACATGTGCATCAATTACACATCACAATAACAACTCCCACCATAAGTGCCCATATATCACAACATTCCAACAATCAACAATATTGATGTTTCCAGAACAATAGCCCACAGCTCCACCACAATGTGGACAAGAGTATCAACAACAACAATGAATGTAAAAAGTGCTCAACAAGGAAGATGTTTCAACAATAAAAATTTCGCTTCAATGTGATAACAACTTTCACAACTTCAACACCAATAACTCAACAATGAGAGATAATGTATAACTAAGTTATTATATAAGAATAACTCACAAGGGAAGGGATAACACGTAACAATGACTTCAAATAATGAAAATCAACAGGGGAAGAGATAACATGAACAATAACTTCAAGTAATGACAATCAATAATGGAAGAGATATCACGAACAATAACTTCAAACAATGATAATCAATAATGAAAGAGATAACATGTAACAATAATAGAGGCAACAAGTTCAACTAAAGCACGAGATCAATTTATCAATTAGGATGTAATACAAGTGTAACGAAATCATTTTAGGCATGTAAGGATAGACTAACACAAGTAGGAATTTATTGACTATGAGAATTTAGATCATGATACTACAGTTCAATTAAAGCATGGAAAGAGTCTAAGTAGCTTAAACCGGTCAAATACCACGTACAACCCGTGTAACCACTCGTCACCTTACGTACATGGCTTTTACATAGCACAAATGAATCAATAAATACCAATCCTAAGGGGTAGTTCCCCCAGACAAAGTTAGGCAAGACACTTACCTCAACTAAGCCAATTCAATACTCGGAAATAGCTTTTGCCCTAAATTTTGCCTCTACACGGCTCAAATCTAACCAAAATCGACTTAATATCACCAAATAATGCTAGGGAAACCAATTGCAATAGATAAAGCTAAGATCTTTACACTTTACCCAAAAAGTCAACAAAAGTCAACCTGGGGCCTCCGCAGTCAAAACTCGGGTCCAATGGTAGATTTCGATTACCCATGACCCTACGAGTTCATATATGTGATTAGTTTCAAAATCCGAGCCCAAATTGATCTCAAAACTCAATGTCTTATTTTTTAAAAACTTGTCAAAGTTTCACAAATTTTCACTTTGATTCACATGATTTTGATGTTAAAATCTAAGATATGTTGATGGAATATGATTAAATGGCATAGAATTAATTACCCAAGGTGTGTAGGTGAAAAACCCTATCCAAATCGCCTCCTACCGAGTCTAGGGTTCAAAAATGTGAGAATGAGAGAAAAATTCCAACTTCCAACCCTTTTGAGCTGTAAATGTCACAATTGCGAATCGCGAACCCTCGCAATTGCAAAGTATTTCTCACAAATGCGGCCATTGCCAGTCCTATGAGGAGGTTGCAATTGCGACTCTGGCTTCGCATTTGCAAAGCCTATTCCATCGCAAATGCAACTGTTTTGTCACAAATGTGAACTACCTACTACCTGAAGCTACTTCGCAATCGCGAGCCAGGTATCGCAATTGCGATACCTGAGGCCCCCTGCTAAGCTCACAATTGCAAACCTGGTGTTCACAAATGCGACTCCAGAGGATGTTGTAGATTTCTGGTTTTCAATCCAAAACACTCCGATACAAGTCCGAACCTCACCTTGCCTTAGGGGCTCCAAATAAGACATCCACACAAGTCTAAAAATATCATACGAACTCGCTCGCACGATCAAATTACAGAAATAACATCTAAAACTATGAATCGAACACTAAAATGCATGAATTTCAAAGTAAAGTTTAAGAATTTCTAAAATTACAGCTAAACGTCCAAATCCTATTAAATCAACTCCAAACGACACCAAATTTTGCAGGCAAGTTCTAAATACCATAACAGACCTATTCCAAGTGCCATAATCAAATCCCGAGCTTGATAGGTATAAGTCAACCTACAATCAAGCCTTTCAACTTCCAATTTCCAAATTTTGGCAAATTAACATAAATCAACCTACAGACATCCAAAATCAATTCCGGCAATTTCCCCAAGTCTGAAATCACGATACGAAGCTATCAAAGTCATCAAAATACGGTTCGGGGGTCATTTTTGTAAAAGTCAAAGTTTGATTAATATTATCTAATTCAAACTTCTATGTCAAGAATCAGGGGTCTAAATCAACTTGAAGGCTTTCCGGAACAAAACTTTCCAACATGTCATAATATATAAACACACGTGTGAAGCATGAAAAGGGATAACAAGGTGCAATTATACAAAACGACTTATCGGACCGTTACACCATGGTGCCATAATCCTCAATAACCAACTCTCCAACTCATGCATATGTGTATGAAATAATATAATTAATAAGTACCAGACATAACATAAAGATGCAGATAAAAGCTCATAAGGCTAAAGATGGCTATGGCTAGTCATGTAATTTTTAATTAGTACAATAGTTTAATAAGCTATTTCAACATTCAAAGTCAATCCATAATATATAACATGAGTGCCATGTAACCACCAAATCATGAGTCAAATAAGTCAAGTGTATGACTACGGCTTAATAAGAAAGCTCAGCATGGCAGAACAATCCTTTATGCGCAATTTAACAAGTTATAACTTTAAGCATGTTTCTAAATATAACTACGAATCATCACATAGTCATACATCCAATGAAATATGGATAATAAATTTTATTCCAAACAGGGTACATCATAAGTTACACGGTACTGGATATGGTCAAAACCTAGCTATACGTATACACTCATTACCTCGCATATAAGTAGCTTCTAAATCAAGAAACAAGTAGCAAATAGATCACCTATGGGGAGAATTTCCTCTTATAAGGATATACAAGAGACTAACCTCTACCTAGTAAGCTTTAATCAATCAACCACCACTTTTTCTTTCAAATTCAACTCCAAATGACTCGAATCTTGACAATTATAACTCAATTACATCAAACAAAGATATAGAAATCAGTTCCAAAAAATAAAGCAAAAGATATGGGGAGAATTTCCTCTTACCAGGATAGCAAGAGAATGACCTCAACTTAGTAAGCTTTAATCAATCAACCATTGTTACACCCCATGTTTTCGTACGTAAGAGTACGTCGTAAGTTAATTGATGTAAGTTCAGAAATGATATCATCTTTGAAAGTACATAAAGTAAGTTAATCATGTTACCTTGAAGGTAAAAAATATATAAGATCATGAATAACAAGTATCAAAAGGGTTGGAAGGTTTAGAAGCTAAACGAATTAAAGAAAACAAGTTTCGCTAAAAGTCGACAAGTTGGGAACGTTATAACATATACTTTTTGGGTGAGACTAGGGAGATTAACATGATAGGTAGGTAATGTTATGAGTTATTTCAGTCATAGGATAGTTGTGTGTTACGTTCAGAAGTCAAGCGAGTTATGGAACAAAAGTTGGGAAAGGTCATCATAACTCACATTCATAATATGCTGAACATTAGGTCAATGTAGCTGAGCTTTTCTCCCAACATACTTGGAATTACGGGATGTTCTGCCAACCAAATTGAAGATGTAAGAGTTTAGTTTTGAACTCATTAAATCATTTGTCGATGCCAAATCAGAGTAGAGAGATATTTATATTTTTGAAACATTGCGCAAGCAGCTCCCATTGGGACCCACTTAGCGGTGGATGATTCTCCAACCTTTAAAGATCGGGGCAAGGCTCATTTGGGTTCTTTTTTCGACCAACCAGACCCTATACTCTCCCAAAAAACTCTCAAAGCAGTCTCCATGATTCTAGAGTAGAAACCAAAGATAAAAACATGAATCAAACGCTAGAAATCCCGTCGTGCTAGTAAGTTTCTTGTTCTTCTTGTGGTTGCTGATTTTGGTGTGGTTCTAGCTAGTGTGGGGTTTTTTTTTAAGTGGTATATGTTCTAGAAAATACTCTTTTAAGGGTTTCATATCAAACCTAAGTGATTTCAAGTATTTCAAAGCGATTCAGGTGCCGAGAAACCCGAAGCGCTTGCTAGTTTCTCTTCCTTGTTCTTGTGGCTCCATTGGAAGGACACTTTGTGAGGAAGTAATCTCAAATTAAAGTTGGTTCCTTCTGCTTAAAGGCATGTAACCTCTTAGTCTACATGTATTTGAGTTTATCCAAGTTACGGCTAAGTCGTTGAAGCTAGAACTTGTGAGTTATCAATCGAAAGACTTGTCAGTAATGTTGTTGATTGTTGGACTACTTGGGAGGTGTTCTTGCAGCGTTTTATGGGTGAAAATTTTTGAATAACCTGGGTATATTACGTTATTATTATCAGTATTTTCCTAAATATAAATAAAAGGGAAAGGGTTCAAAATATAGTGTTATTAGGCATGAACCGAGCTTGTCGCTCGACATGTTATTGTGTTGGTTGTGTTCCATACAACTACTGGTTCTTGCTTGGGTTGTTGTGGACATATAGGACATGGGAAATGTAAAAACATCAGGGGAGATGCTGCCCGTTTTAATATAGAATGAGCTTGCCGTTCGTTGTACCTTCATTGTACCTTTTGTTGCTTAATGATAGCATCATCATCGTGGTTGTAGATTAAGTTTCGACCAGTTGAGTTCATCGTGGTTATTGAGCAGGTTGCTACATGTATATTAAGTCTAAACCTTTCCTTCATTTTTGCATGATGCCATAACTACATGCATTTGATAACGAGACATAATAAGAAGTTCGTATTCTTGAATTTATGTACATTATCCTAGTCTATTCTCCCTTATCGGGACTTTATATTCAGTTAAGTATTGTCTTCTTCCAGTCAAGATAGCAGAGGGTCTATATATATACAGTATTACAGTATTTTCACCACCATCGAACTACAATTGGTGGGCAGGCCCCTATTGGGCAGTGTTATAATATTTTCACCACCATCGAGTTATAATCGATGGGCAGACCCTTATTAGGCAACCTCAATTCAGAAGGTAAGTTATATACCGATCATGCTGTGGCCGAGTGCCTATGAGCAAGACTAGAATGGCCAAGATACCGCTCCTAGTATGACCGAGCGCCTATGAACGAGCTTACTACGGCAGAGCAGTTATATGTACCAAGCCTTATAGGGTCGGACCACTATTTTACTTACTATATTGAGAGAGTCGAGTCAGTATCAACAGGTAAGCATATCTTCAGATCATCTTTGACTCCTAGTTAATTTCAGTTATTATATTATCAGTTCAGTCTCAGCTTTCAGTTATTCTATTACCTTATATACTCGGTACATTATTTTGTACTGACGTCCCTTTTATTCAGGACGCTGCATTTCATGCCTGCAGGTCCTGGTAGACAGCTAGATAGACCTTCCCAGTAGATAGAGTCAAACATTTGTTTGGTTAGCAAGCTCCACTTCCCCGGAGTTACTAGGTTTAGATCTTGGAGTCCATTTTAAATGTACAGTTTTGATGGGTAGGTCGAGGCCCTGTCCCGACTATGATAGAGTTTAGTTACGTTGAGAGGCTTGTAAACGAGTCCTGTATATTTTGTGTATTAGTATTGTGGCCTTGTCAACCCTATGTACATGTTCAGTTTGGTATTGCTAGTTGTGTACGTTCATCGTGGGCTCGTCGGCATGCATTTTTATGTATATGAGATTTTGGGTATGTTTACCCTCAAATGAGAGAGACATTATTTTTAGATGATTCAGAATATGGCCCCGTCCACCTTCATTGGCATTGTCAGCTTGCAGGTAGGCCTCATAGGCCTAAGTTGAGGGTTACCCATTTAGAGTTCACAATTACAGAGTGTTCTTGTCATGTTTTATGGCTGGAAAAGTTATGGAATAACCTGGGTATATTGTGTTGTTATTAACAGCATCTTCCTGAATATAAATAAAAGAGAAAGGGTTCAAAATATAGTTTTATTAGGCATGAACCGAGCTTGTCACTCGACATGTTATTGTGCTGGTTGTGTTCCATATAGCTACTGGTCGTTGTTTGGGTTTTTGCAGCCATATATGTCACGCCCGGACCTTCGGGAGCGCGACCGGCGCTCAACCGAGATATCGCAGTCAAGCAAGCCTACTTGATGTCTTCTACCCAACCTTACCCATTAACAATATAAGAACAAATAACAAGAGATAAGCAAGAGAAGAATAAAGGGTTCCACATTCTTTTTCCATTACTCAAAAGAGGTTCTTTTTGCAATTTTCAAAATATCACAAGTTCATGATTACGAGAAAAAAAAACATGTTTTCCAAATACCAAAACTCCTAGTTCATTATCCAACATCGTACACCACCCACAACCTGTCTACGGAGCCTCTAAGTACAACAGACGAGTAATATGGAAGTGCCGGCAACAAGGCCATGGCAATACCTCGAAACACCAAGTACAATGCCAAGTGACATAAGGCCCGGAATATAGTGCTCACCAAAATATGCTGAATAGAGATAACGAGGATCAAGGCTGCCCGCTGACGAACCACCTGCATCCAATGAAATGTAGTGCCCCCGGCAAAAGGGACGTTAATACATGTGGAATAGTACTAGTATGTATAGCTAAATGTCCTCTTTCAAAATAGAATTCCAATATAAGAAGAGGAAAACCATGGAAGCGACAAGCAACAATCAACAATATCCAAATGCGAAGTTAAAACATACAATTTTTCAAAATACGAAAAATAATATTATTTTTGGTTGGGAGATCATTAGCATCGATACACCACCGTGTTTTAGCACGGAGTCTGATCACGCCCGATCAGCTACGCCATCTCTCCACAAACAATGTGGACTGACAACTGATGTGAAAGAAAGGTGTTACCAAGAGTAGGAACCACTATTTGCGCGACATGGCATCCGATCTCCACCCGATCGGCTAGGCTGCCTTCCCACATATGCCGTGTGGGTCGATCCAATTCATAGCTATCATCAATCTCATCCCAATAAGGGGTATAATCTCATCACATCAATATTTCAATTTCATCCAAAATAATGGGAATAATCACAATCCACTCCTACACCGGCACGTGTAGTTTCAGGTGTGGGTCGTTTCGGCCCACCCTTCCTTGGTTCGCTAATGATACTCCCAAAAAAATTTTTTTGTTTTGCACAAAAGGGAAACAGAAGTATAAATGCATTCACCCCATAACCTTTTATACCATACATTGCATTGCTAGTACTTTCAACTGCTCACAACATCATTATCTCATTGGCTCTCTTGGCCATACATATGATTCTTCATTCATGGCACGTTGGCCGTATTTCATATTCCACACTTTCATTTATTTACTTTCGAAGACCATCATAGACATCAACATATAGAACATTCCGGAAATCATAATTTTAGGTTCATTAGTAATGAAGGCTTTAAACACAATATATTCCTTTCCAAAGAATGGAGCAAAATGACTAGAAATTGAAGCACGCGTTAAAATCATAAACGAGTGACACAACACTAATTCTTGAAATACTTTTTCCCAAAAGGACAATACACAATTTCAACTCATGAGTATGTAAGAACCCAAATCACATTGGAAGTATTTATAAAGGAGATCATGGTGATTTACGATTGAAACATGAATACAAATCAAATGCACTAGTTACAACAACCATGGCCACGTTTTACATCTCACTATCACTTCTTTCACTTCTAAAAATCATCATATTTATCAAAAATAAGGGCATTTGGAAATCGAGATTTGATATGTATATGAGCAATATGAGTCTTAAGCACGTTGGGTTTTCTTTCCATGTTAAGCATAATAGACTTTCATTTGAAACACTAATTGAACTCATAACATTTCAATACATAGACCATATTTTTGAAGAGGTCATAATACGATAGGCATAATTGGAACCCTTTTTGAGTATATGCATCTTTCAACACAATATTTACTTTGGATAATCGATTTTATTAGGAACAACTCGGAACATGGGAATTAGGAACCTGGACCAACCATACTTGAAACTTACGGGAACATCATGGAATTCGATTCTAAGAGAGAAATTTAGCCAACATACCTTGCTTGATCTTTCCTTAGGTTACTAAAACGTCCTAGAAATATCAATCTATAAGAAGATAGCAAAAATCGGATAATAATTAGAAGCATTCTCATGATGTAACTCTCTTAGGAATTTTGTCAAACACCTATTATGCAAAATTGACTAAAAAGCTGGTTATTTCCCCCCCCCCCCAAACTAATTTCAACAAGAGACTACCCCAAATAGTTCAACAATCCCACATACTACCACCTAATGCCACATGCATGGCCTATCTCCAACTCCACAATCTACTTAGACCTTAAACAAACTTTCATGGATGATTTAGGAAAAGAACATACCCGGATAGGTGATTGTCTAGTGAGTGGCTTCCATGATTCTTGAAGATTGGGGCAAGAATGGATGATTTGAATGACTAGGTCTTCTCCCTCTCTCCCTAAAATACTCACTTTTCTCTGTAAAATCGTTAGGTATATGCCCCAAAGACATTTAATCAAAATGGGATCGGGTTATAAACATAGAAAATAAACCCTCCAAACTCAACTCTGCAAGCACAGAGTGGACCACATAATAGGTATGCGGCCTGCAAAATAGACCGCAAAAACGATCCCAAAAAGTGGGCTGGTATGGAAAGGTCTGCGGCAGGTCTGTGGTCGCAAAATGGACTGCATAATTCCCTTTCGAAATTTTTCATGCCAAATCTGCCACGGAAGTGCAGACCGCAAAATCGATATGCAATCGCATAATGGACCGCAAAACAACCTTCAAAATTACAACAATTTCTGTGCTCAACTCTGCGATGGTTATGCGGCCCGTGGAGTCGTTCTTCAATAGCGAAACTGACTGCAGAATTGCCTTCTTCTTGGAAATATTTCCGTCAACTCCTCAGTGCATTCTTCAACCCAAAAAGTTTGTACCTCGGCGAGCTTGCGAGGATTAGCTACTACCTCCGTACACATTAGTCTACCTTGCTACCACAAAATGTTGAATACCTTGGCATAATTTTACGGGGCCTTACAATATAGGTCATGGGAAATGTAACAAAATCAAGGGAGATGCTGCCCGTTTTAATATAAAATGAGTTTTCCGTTTGTTTTACGTTAGTTGTACTTTTCCTAGCTTAATGATAGCATCATTATCGTGGTTGTAGATTAAGTTGCGACCAGTTGAGTTATCATGGTTATTGAGCAGGTTGCTACAGGCATGTTAAGGCTAAACCTTTCCTTCATTTTGGCATGATAGCATAACTACATGCATTTGATAACGAGACATAATAAGAAGTTCGTATTCTTGAATTTATGTACATTATCCTAGTCTCATATGTATCGTATTCTCCCTTATCGAGACTTTATATTCAATCAAGAGAGCAGAGGGGGTGTGTGTGTATATATATATATATATAGTATTACAGTATTTTCACCACCATCGAGCTACAATCAGTGGGCAGGTCCCAATTGGCAGCATTACAGTATTTTCACCACCATCGAGCTATAATTGGCGGGTAGGCCCCTACTAGGCAACCTCCGATCAAATGGTAAGATATATATCGAGCATATTGTGGCTGAGCACCTATGAATGAGCCCAGAATGGCTGAGATACCGAGCCTAGTATGACCGAGCGCCTAGGAGCGAGCCTACTATGGCAGAGCAGTTATAAGTACCGAGCCTTATAGGGTCGGACAACTATTTTACTTACTATATTGAGAGAATTATGTCAGTATCAATAGGTAAGCATATCTTCATATCATCTTTGACTTTAAGTTACTTTCAGTTATTATATTATCTATTCAATCTTAGCTTTCAGTTATTTTATTGCCTTACATACTCGATACATTACTTCGTATTGACGTCCCTTCTGCTGGGGACGCTATATTTAATGCATGCAAGTCCTGGTAGACAGTTGTATAGACCTTCCCAGAAAACAGAGTCAAACATCAGCTTGGTTGGTAAGCTCCACTTCCCTAGAGTTACCAGGTCTAGACCATGGAGTCTATATTATCTATATACTTGTTTGATGGGTAGGTCGATGCCCTGTCCCTACCATGATAGAGTTCGGTTATCTCTAGAGGCTTGTAGACGAGTCCTGTATATTTTGTATATTAGTATTGTGGCATTGTCAACCCTGTGTACATGTCCAGTTTGGTATTGTTGGTTGTAGACGTTCACGGCAGGCTCGTCGACATGCACATTTATGTATATGAGCTTTTGGTTATGCTTACTTCTCATATGAGAGTGACATTATTTTTATATGATTCGGAATATGGCCCCGTCGGCCTTGATTGGTATTGTCAGCTCGTAGGTATGCCTCATCGGCCTAAGTTGAGGGTTACCCCTCTAGAGTTTACAGTTACAGAATGGTACGCTTGGGCCGAGTATGGAACCGAGTGTCGGCCGCACCTCCCTAGGTTTGGGCCGTGACAAACTTGATTATCGATCGAAAGGCTTGTTAGCATTGTTGTTGATTGTTGGACTGTTTGGGAGGTGTTCTTGCAACGTTTTATGGCTGGAAAATTTATGGAATAACCTGGGTATATTGTGTTGTTATTATCAATATTTTCTTGAATATAAATAAAAGGGAAAGGGTTCAAAATATAGTGTTATTAGACTTGAAATGAGTTTGCCGTTCGACGTGTTATTGTGCTGGTTGTGTTCCATATAGCTACCGGTTCTTGTTTGGTTGTTGTTTCCATGTAGGACGTGTGAAATGTAACAAAATCAGGGGAGATGCTGCCCGTTTTAATATAGAATGAGCTTGTCGTTCGTTGTACGTTAGTTGTACTTTTCGTTGCTTAATGATAACATCATTATCGTGGTTGTAGATTAAGGTGCGACCAGTTGAGTTCAGCGTGGTTATTGAGCAGGTTTCTAAAGGTATGTTAAGGGTAAACCTTTCCTTCATTTTGGCATGATCACGTAATTACATGCCTATGATAACGAGACATAACGAGAAGTTCGTATTCCTGAATTTATGTACATTATCCTAGTCTCATAAGTTATTGTATTTTCCCTTATCGAAATTTTATATTAAGTTAAGTATTATCTTCTTCCAGTCAAGAGAGTCAAGGGTCTATATATATACAGTATTACAATATTTTCACTACCATCGAGCTATAATCGATGGGCAGGCCCCTATTGGGCAATATTACAGTATTTTCACCACCATCGAGCTTAAATCGGTGGCTAGGCCCCTATTGGGGAACCTCGGATTAGATGGTAAGTTATATATCTAGCCTAATGTGGTCGATAGCCTATGAGCAAGCCCAGAACGACCGAGATACTGAGCCTATGGCCGAGCGCTTATGAGCGAGCCTACTACGGCAGAGCAGTTATACGTACTGAGCCTTATAGGATCAGATAACTATTTTACTTTCTATATTGAGAGAGTTGAGTTAGTATCAGTAGATAAGCATATCTTCAGATCATATTTGACTCCCAGTTACTTTTAGTTATTATATTATCAGTTCAGTCTCAGCTTTCAGTTATTCTATTACCTTACATACTCGGTACTTTATTTTGTGCTGACTTTCCCAGAAGACAGAGTCAAACTTCAGCTTGGCTGGTAAGCTCCATTTCCTTGGAGTTACCAAGTCTAGACCTTGGAGTCCATTAGATATATATATATATATATATATATATATATATATATATA
>MCJB01001041.1:1134-13613 GCA_002018475.1 Nicotiana obtusifolia | reverse complement strand
ATATATATATATATATATATATATATATATATATAGGGGTTTGATGGGTAGGTCGAGGCCTTGTCCCGACCATGATAGAGTTCAGTTATCTCTAGAGGCTTGAAGACGAGTCCTGTATATTTTGTATATCAGTATTGTGGCCTTGAAAGCCCTTTGTACATGTACAGTTTGATGTTGCTGGTTGTAGATGTTAATGGCGGCCTCGTCAGCATGCACGTATATGTATATGAGCTTTTGGGTATGTTTACCTCTCAGATGAGAGAGACGTTATTTTTAGATGATTCAAAATATAGCCCCGTCGGCCTTGATTGGTATTGTCAGCTTGAAAGTAGGCCTCATCAACCTAAGTTGAGGGTTACCCCTCCAGAGTTCACGGTTATAGAGTGGTAAGCTCAGGCCGAGTATGGCACTGTGTGCTGCTGCGCCTCTCTATGTTTGGAGCATGACAAATTTAGTATCGGAGCAGTTCTATTCTAGGGAGTCTACAAGCCGTATCTAGTAGAGCCTTGTTTATAGATGTGTTGTGCACCACATTATATAAACATGAAGCTACAAGGCATTTTGGACTCTATTACCCTTCTTTCAAATCCAAATCGTGCTATAGATCTGAGCCATAAGAGTTTGAGCTAGGACTTGCATTTACCAATGAGACATAGATGTTTGCAACTAGAAAGATTACAGGTAGCTAGATGGTTAATACAATAATAGGTAAGGGCACTAATCGAGAGAGAGAGTTCTTGACGACGTGGCCCAGTTTGAGGCCCTATTAGATCGTGCATACAAGATGTGCACATTTTTCTTCTTATGACCCTAAGATGGGAATATCTAACACACCCGCAATTAACAGGCCATGGGAGTATCAAAAGGTAAAAGTATAAATTTCAACAGGTAACAGAAGCAAGGTGAAGGAGGGTACGAGGTACCCAGTTAGTGTAGATTATCAATATTTACAATTCAGGCAGAGAAATATAAACATTCTGAGTTACCTTCAACAGTAACAGAGGTATGTACAATTGGCTACACCCATTTCAGTTATGCCCTATGGGAGCTAACAAATATAGTTTAAGAGAAGGATCGGGTATGAGGATCTGGCTGAGATTAGAGTAACCCAAAATAGAAGATAAATTGTTATCATTAGCTATCATTTTCGAAGGATATTGCCAACGTGATAATAGTTCTCGTTGTGAGACACCCAGGTGGTGTGCTCTAGTACAGTTGGATATGAATACTAGCATGTTCAGAAAATTGAGAAGATAGGCACTAGCATACTAGAAGGTATAAATAGTTACCTTAGTATGAGTCTCGCCACTAGTAAAAATAGAATGTTGGGTGACCCGAAGATCCAACAAAATGGAGTGAGGGGAGTTAAAAGTGAAAGAATGTTTTGTTGAGGCTTTTAGAATAAAGTGATAGAAAAAATATTAGCAAGAGAATAAGAAGAGAGTAAGTGAAGCATTATGAGTAAGATATTATAAATGGGTGATAACGGTAAATCAAAATATGACAAGGTGACAAAGTTTATAGACAAGTGAAGGAAAAGACAAAAGAAGACAAACCTTGAGACTATAAAAGAGTATAAGCCATAAAGTTATATCCTCACTTCAAGAAATGAGTTGGTGATTCCAACATAATTACTAGAAGGAAAGGTTAGACCCTTGAAGTAACAGAAATCAGTATGGGCTAGTGAACAAGATAAACTGAACATGAATTAGGGACCGGAGGATTTGATAATAGTCGGCATCATGGGAATTTCAAAGACCGCATTTCGACAATAATATAATGGACGACAGAAGAATAACCTTTAAAATTAATTTAGGAAGACGCCTTATTTTAGCAAGCGTTGTGAGCAAAGTTAAGCTTAAGGGACTAATTGTGCCAGTTACACTAGGTTTCACTCTCATGTGTAACAAATTCAGTTATCCCTGGTGGAGAAGGGTTACTACTGCAAGGCGAGTAAGGGTCATTGATAATATGGAAAGACGCCGAAGATAAAGAGGTAAAACATCTGCATGTAAAATTTCAGAGCACTAAATGCTAATACTCCCTTAAATGGGGAAAGATGGTGTGATATAGTGTCGGAGTTAAATGGTTCAAGTAACTATGGAGTAGTAAAGGAAGAATGCAATGAAAATGTGAAGCAACCCTACAAGCACAAGGGCACGGAGGTAAGTAATTAAGGATATTTATAGGCGAGTAAGAACATCAAAATCTATCCGGTGTACAATGTAATAAGCTCGTAGATTTACAAGAGTCTGAGGGTCTCCCCTAAGTACTACAATGAAAGAATAGCTGAGGAAATAAGGAAGAAGGCTTCAACCTAAGACTAGTGACCTAATGAAGAAATGATCTTGTAACAACAGTCTCACTACAACATTGTATGCACTCCATAAGAAAGTGGCACCTATCGTGACTGATGAACGGGAAGTAAAATCAAAAGTGATATTAGAGATCATATGGGTTGCATGAAATTCCAATATGTGTGGGCACTAAGATAAGTCAAGTATTCATCCAACAAGTGGAAGAACGATAAGGAAAAGTAATTGCTTACATCTAATGACAACTAGAAGGCACGAAAGAAATTCTATCGTGCTAGTAAGTTAAAGGAAGGTTGTGAGTACTATATATAGATGTGTATAGGTTGCAAGCTAAAGTACGGTAGACCGACAAGGTTGTAGCTAGATAGGAGTAAGGATAAGAAAAGGTGAGTGAGAAGGTGACAAGAATAGGTAAGGCCTTGGGATTAAGCCCATCAAACAAGAGAGCTGATGGTTTCCGTAAGTTATAGAAAGCTTAGTATAGTCTGAACGAATTCAGAAGAGTCTAATACTAGGAGCATTTAGAAGAGATGGAATGCTGCCGTGTTAGTAGAATAAAGGTATAATTGTGATAGATAAGAGAATGACATTTAGGCCTTCGATTGAGTAATGATTCAAAGAGAAGGATTTCATGAATTACATGGGATTAGAATACCCCCACAAGATGAATCACGTTGGGATCCTATGAAATATAGTTATTGAAGTATAGTATCATCCCTAAGTGGATCAGGCAAATCACATCAAATGTTCCCCGATGCGACGTGAGCCCTAGTGAAAATGTACTATGTAAGAGGTTTCGAGTTATCAGTGGTAGATTATAGATCAACATTAAGGTGAATCAACAATAGATGGATACAAGTTATAAAGTATGAGAGGAGATTAGGATGTCATTCTTTAGATGAACAATAATAAAGAAGCATTAAAGGACTTAGATTTATACATATTTGATATGCAGTAAGAGAGTAACCTAGAATGGGGTAGCAGACCTCGGTATTAATAAACTAAAGTAAGAGTTGTGGCACAGTATGAACTGCCTAGATGTAGAAGGCCATAAGCATAGATACCCGAGGCTCTGAAACAAAATATAGCAATAGTCGTAAGTTCGACAAAATGCCGAGCGAAGAACTTCAGTACACCTATAGATGCCGAAAGGGACAGCTTGTCATAGTTCTGTATATGTTCATAAAGTGAGCCTAGAGAATGGCTAAAAGTAGAAGGAAAAAGGAGAGAAGAGTCTCATAGGCTCACATACAAGGACAAAGTCGTAGAGGCTGCAAGACAGGAAGGTAGCAATAGTTATGAGATTGGATGAATTCCTACCATAAGTCGTGGTGTGAGAAAGAGGCCTATAGGGGGGAATGCCCTGGCCTTTGGATTTATTCTCATAATAGTTGCCTAGATGGCAAGGACAATATTAAAGTATTTGTAAGAGCTATAGGCTATGAGACTAATAAGCGCATCAATAGCCTTCCATATTCGAACTTCACATGATGGAGTTTTGAGAGAACGCGTGAATTTCAATACTAGAAAGAGTTTAGCCTTCGTACCTCGCTTTGAGCTTTCCTTAATTCACTACACTGTTCCAAAAATCCTAGCAACTTTGATCTATTTAGACACATAGCAAAATTGAACACAAAATTAGGAAGATCTTCATGGTTTCAGCTCATTTGAACATTTTATCAAATACTAGGTGTGCGAATCTGATTACAAGGTTCTTCTACAAGATTTCCTTCACTCCACAACTAATTCAATACCAAGAGTTTATTCATATTAGTTCAATTACCTCCCCACCATCCCCATTGCTACATGCATGCATAAATAACAACTCTCATACCCAAGAATCATACTCCCAATTACCCATCTTCTACCTAAACTTGAAATTGAAGACTAGGGTTAGAACCTTTCTTGGATGAAAGTCTTGTGAGATTTCTTGTTGAATTTCAAAGCTTGGACAAGATGTTGATGAATAAAGCACTTGGGGCTTACATCCCTCTCTATAGAACACTCCCCTCTTCTCTCTAAAATGACAGGTTTTTGCCTTCCAAACTTGGGCTTTTAATCAAAATAGGGTCAAGTAGAAAAAAATTAGAAAAATGAAGCCCCGACGCAGATCTGCGGTCGCATATGCGACCGCATAACGCTTTTGTGGTCCGCAAAATGGACTGCATAACGACCCTCCAGAACTGTGCGCTTATGCCTCACTCTGCAGTCCGCAGACCAATTTTGCGGTCGCATAGTGCGCCGCAGAACTCCCCTCCGGAAATTTTCATGCTGGATCTGCAATAGTTTGTTCGGCCCGCGAAATGATTATGCGGCCGCATACTGGACCGCATAATGGTCCGAAAATTTACCTAGATTTTTGCTTCAGTCTGCGGCAGATCTGTGGTCCGCAGATCAGTTCTGTGACTGTAGAAAGGACCGCAGAAATGCCCTGCACTTCCCAAAATTTTCCAACTTCCCAACGTATAAGTCTACCTCGCCATCACGAAACCCTAAGTTTTGGGTGATTTTTTTCGGGGCCTTACAGTTTTATGGCTGGAAAACTTATGGAATAACCTGGGTATATTGTGTTTTTATTATCAACATTTTCCGGAATATAAATAAAAGGGAAAGGGTTCAAAATATAGTGTTATTAGACATAAACTGAGCTTACCGCTCGACGTGTTATTGTTGCTGGTGGTTTTCCATATAGCTATTGGTTGTTGTTTGGGTTTTTGCTGCCATAAACGTGGGAAATGTAACAAAATAGTGGGGAAAGCTGCCCGTTTAAATATAGAATGATCTTAATTTTATATATATATATATATATATATATATTAATTTCACCACCATCGAGCTATAATCGGCGGGCAGGCCCCTATTGGGCTACCTCTGAATGGTAAGTTATATACCGAGCCTACTGTTCCGAGTGCTTATGTGCGAGCCTAGTATGGTCGAGCGTCTATGAGCGAGCCTACTCCAGCAGAGCAATTATACGTACCGAGCCTTATAAGGCGAGACAACTATTTTACTTACTATATCGAGAGAGTAAAGTCAGTATCAGCAGATATGCATATCTTCAGATCATCTTTCACTCCCAATTACTTTCAGTTGTTATATTATCAATTCAATCTCAGCTTTCAATTATTCTATTGCCTTACATACCTATGTACATTATTTCGTACTAACGTCCCTTATGCTGGGGACGCTGCAATTCATGCTTGCAGGTCCTGGTAGGCAACTGGATAGACCTTCCTAATAGACAGAGTCAAACATCAGCTTGGTTGGTAAGCTCCACTTCCTTGGAGTTGCCAGGTCTAGACCTTGAAGTCTATTATATATATATATATATATATATATATATATATATATATATATAGGTTTGATGGGTAGGTCGAGGCCCTGTCCCAACCATGATAGAGTTCAGTTATCTCTAGAGGCTTGTAGACGAATCTTGTATATTTTGTATATTAATATTGTGGCCTTGCTAGCCTATGTGCATGTTCAGTTTTATATTGCTGGTTGTAGACGTTCATGGCGGCCTCGTCGACATGCACATTATGTATTTGAGCTTTTGGGTATGTTTACCCTCAAATAAGAGAGACATTATTTTTAGATGATTCAGAATATGGCCCCGTCCACCTTGATTGGCATTGTCAGCTCGGTGGTAGGCCTCATCGGCCTAAGTTGAGGGTTACCCCTCCAGAGTTCACAGTTATAGAGTGGTACGTTCGGGCCGAGTATGGCACCGAGTGCCGACCGCACCTTCCCAGGTTTGGGGCGTGACAACCACCACCTTTCTTTCAAATTAAATCTTAAACGACTCGAATCTAGACAATTAAAACTTAATAACATCAGATAAAGCTATAGAAATCAATTCTAAACAATAAAACTTTAATCTTTAATCTAGTCTCCAAAAGCCAAAAAATCAACCTGGACCCACATGGTCAAAACCCTGATTCTAGGGACTGATCCTGACTATCCATTACCCCACGAGTCCAAATATATGATTAGATCCCAAAACTGAGTCCAAATCGACCTCAACAACGTCCTAGTAAAATCCCACAAGTGGGGTCTGGGGAGGGTAGTACGTACACAGACCTTACCCTACCCCGATGGGGTAGAGAGGCTAGTTCTGATAGACCCTCGGTTCAAGAAGACCCACTTAAGTTGAGTCCAAATCAACCTCTAATCCACAAATTACACCCTCTTAAGTGTTAGACAAAAATCTTTAGAATTTCATGTATTTAGGATATAAATCAATGGGGAATCACTATTATAACCAAATCCAAGTGAAAATTACTTACCTTCAATGTGGTAGTGAAATCCCTCTTCAAAATATCCTTCTATCAAAGTCTAGAGTTCAAAATATGAAAGAATGGGTAAAATCCCGAAATTCCGAACTTAAATAGTATGCCTAGTACTACTCTTCGTGAATACGCCCAAGCCTCGCGTTCGCGAAGCACAAATATGCCTTTGCCAAAAGTCCTCCTTTGTGAATGCGGCAGGAATCACGTGAATGCGAAGGCCTTCTGCCTAACATCTTCACGAGCGATGAGCTCCCTCGCGAATGCGATGCACCACTGCTCCACCCTCGCGAACGTGACTCCCCCATCGCAAACGCGAAGAACAATGAACTACAGCCCAACTCGATATCGCGAATGATGCAGGCCAACTTGATCAAGCTACGTTCATGTCTTGGAAGAAGCTACATTCATGCTATGATTGCGCAATGATAGAAGAAGCGGGTAGCATGTCGGATAAGACAAGAAAAGGCATTGGTTAGCCTTGGAGAAGAGCCAAGCGTTCACACATCTTGTGTTGGATGAAATATTTGTGGATGGTGTACATTAGTTTTTATGTTGTATTATTGTGTTGCTACGGAAGATATTAATTCTGACTTGTTTGTTCCTGCGTGACTATTTTTTAAACTTAGCCAAATTGTGGCCTTTTTGTTAGTTATTTGTTTCCTAGTTGATTTAGATTAACTAGTTATTCTTTTCCTAGTTGATTTAGGTAAATGCTCAATCTATATAAGCCTAAAGACTTCATTATTTTCAGCACCTGACATTATTTTTATAAAATAAAATCGATAGCACATTGCTCCCAAGTGTTGTGTGACTTTTAACTTGTCTAATTTTGGTGTGATTCAAAATTGAACTCGTTCCTTGTTTGATCGAACAATTTACAAGACCATCATTGTCTTGAGGATCGTTCATATAGTATAGGTACTCCTTGATTTCATCAAGAAGGTAAGTAGACTGGTTCCTACTTGTTGTCTTGATAATTCATAGAGCGTCTTGCTTTTATCTTTTGTTTTCTTGTTTCCGCGTTTAATATTGCATCAGTTGGTACCAGAGCAACTTTCATTTATATTGTATCAGTTGGTATCAAAGCTTGAAATAGGTTTGTTTCTATAATCCCAATCCTGTTCTTCGTGCCTTAGTTTTAGGTTCTAATTCTTAAATTTCGTTTTTGATAAATAAAAAAAAAAACATGAAAAAAAAAAAGAAAAAAAATCGAAAGTTGACAGTTGATTGAAGTTGTTAAATCATCTAGGGATTGAAGTCTTGAAGATTAATTGATAAAGAAACGTTCTTGAACCAAATCTTGAAGTTCTTGATAGTTAGAAGCCGATAATCTTGAAATCTTGAAACTCTAGTTGAAATCTTGAAGGTGCACGATTGAATCTTGAAAATCTTGAAGTTCTTGGAGTTAAAATTGTAGTTCTTGAAGAGTTTTACGTTGTTCTTGAAGAGGTTCTTGAATCCTCAAACGTCCTTAACAAGATTGCCTTGAATTCTTGAAGTTCTTGAACTTTAATTTGTTGTTCTTGAAAGAGTATTGTTGAAAAACATGAAAAAGGGCCTAAAACGTTTAAGGGAGGACGAATTTGGGAGGAGAAAGAGGAGGAATAGGAAACCCTAATTCTAGTCCAAGAAGGAAACAACTCCCAATCCAAAAGGGAGAAGTTTCAAGGAGTTGAAATTCTATTTGGACAAGGAGAGGAGGGGCTAATTTGGGTTGGAAAAGGAGAAGGAGGGGCCGAAATTCCTAAGGGTTAGGGAGAGGGGATTGGTCTTCTCCAAGCTAATGTGGGAAAGCTTCTAAAATTTCCTTATCTCTTCTATTTCGAATTTCCTTCTTTGATTGCATTAATTCTAATTAGTAATTCTTAGGTAATTTCGTACTTAAGTAATTACTAATCTTTGAGCTTGTAGGACCTCCTGCTAAAACTCAGAATTTTCACTTACGTAGATAATTCTTGGCTTCTTGTGCTCACTTAAAAAGCTATCCGCCTATCGAGTCACATAATTTCACGCACCCCGAAGAAAACTATTGATCTTGTGAACTTGAAAGGTCACTAAGGAACTTGGTCAATTAGAGGAAGCCAATTTGAAGACAAGTGTGAAATCCTACCCAAAAATTTAAGTGAACCCGAGAGTCATTCAAAAAAGTGAGAGAGAGTATTTTTGACTAACCTTAACACATTCTCTGGTCTTGTTTCTTTTGCAGGTACATGGCTACGGAAGGAGAAAAGGTTGTGACTAACATTACTTTGGCCGACCTCTTGGCCGAAGTAAGGGCAATTAGCGCCCGAGTGGAGAACATTGAAAGATCCTCTAGCTATCAGAAGCATATCGGAGAAGGAACTAGTGACGGTTCCACCATTAGACCCGAGCAGTTCATGGAGTTAGCTCGCCAAAACGAGCTGAGGGACGGAGGTTCTCAAAATGTCAGAACCATGAGGATTCCTCGGGGTGTCATACCACCATTAATGCCAGCCCGGAGAAACATAGCACCAGTCGGGGATATGAGAGCAGCCCGAGAAGATGATCAGCTCGAGTTCGAGGAATTTGAAGATGATGATTTGGGGCCACAAAATCTGAGATTTGGGCAGCGGAATGGAGGCCGAGACTACATTGGAAGACATGGTTATGATCGTGGTCCGAGAAGGAGGCTTAGAGGTTTTGGTGGAAGGAACTTAGAGTATGAGTTTGATGAATATGCTGAGCATTATGAGGACTTCCAACCAATCTTAGCAAACCGAGGGGGCCGAGACCATGTCCGAGACAGTGGGTTGAACAGCTTCAAGGTTACTATCCCTGCCTTCAAAGGGACTAGTGATCCTGACAGATTTTTAGAATTGAAACGTCAAGTTGAGCGGATATTTGAAATTAATGATATGACTGAGGAGAAGAAGGATACATATGCCATTGCTACTTTCGAGTCCTATGCTTCTACTTGGTGGGAGGCTGAGAAAAGATCCAGACTTAGACATAACCAACATGAACGCATAACCTGGGTGGAATTGAAGTAAATAATGACCCGTATATACGTAAACCCACAGAACAAGCAAGAGCGGTTACGGAAGTTGTATGATTTGAAACAAGGGTTAAAGTCCGTGGAAGAATACTATGATGACTTTGAGAAGATTCATCTATCACTTGACATGGAAGACGAAGAAGAAGAAGAGGCTATCATCGAATTCTATTATGATTTCAGTTATTTGTTTTTTCTTTGGATCTTTAGGTATTTTACAATTTTTAGCTATGTGTCCTAGTTTTCCACAATTATAACACTTACATTCAGATAAAGTTTTCTTTTGTTTATGTGGTCTTTTATGTTTATAATTTTTTACGTAGTATCTTTTTCTAGGTTTTTTATACTTGTATTTTGTTCTATAAGGTGTTTTCTTATATTTTCGTTTTTTCTTTTTGTAGTATTTATCTGTGCAACCAAATTGAGGTGCTACTTTTGTTTTACAACAGGCTAAGTTTTTTATTAATATTTTTTCCATTTTCATATTTTCTTTATGCTTTTCACACAAGTCTACAAACCATTTTTGTATAAATTTTATTCTAGCTCCTAGTGTATCTGCTAATCCTGCATCATTCCAATCTGTTATAATTTTTTAACTAAAGGGTTCCGGTAGTTTAGTATAATATAATTTTCTTATTTCTTTACTTTCCTCAACTGTATATGTTCCTTTGTAGTAATATTCTCTAAATGCACAAGTATATTCATCCAAATAACACATATTGCAGATAGCTAATTTATTCATTAAATTTCTATACATCTTTTTATCTTTCTCTTGTTCCTCTTTTTCTGTTGGCATACTACTAAATTCATTTCTTATTGCTACTTCATATTTATGTAATATTTCTATTGGTGAAGTTATGGGTTCATTGGTCGATTTTTTGTTATTTCGTAACATATTTTTACTTTCATCTGTCATATTTTGCATCCATAATTTTACTGTTCCTAACAGGGTTCTTTCTATGTATTCTGGTGCATCGGTTATTGTTATTTTATTATCTATTAATTGTTTTGCCATATATCCACTCCAAAGTTGGATTGTTTTATTTATATCTTCGACGCAATCTAAGTCTAGGAAATTATATTGTTCTATTGATTTTCTAGGTATCCATTTTTTATATAATTGTTTATCCCATTTTGATTGTTTATTCCATGGGGTTCTGTTTGTCCTATAATGTTTATAATTATTATAAACCGTTTGTTTTTCTAATATTCCTGATGTAGAAGGTTTATCTTCTATATCTCCCATATTTATTTCTAATTCCATATTTTTCATAAGTTCTGTATATGTTTCACTAGTTTCTGAATAGTGATCTTCTATAGTAATATCTGAATCTACGTCGTTTACTTCTTCTATTTTTACTTCTTGGTCCTCTAATTGTATTTGTGTTTTAAATTTTTCTATTTCTTCTGCTAATTTTCTTTCTTGTTCTTCTTCTTTTCTTTTTTCTTTTTCTTTTAACTTGTCTTCATATATTTGTTTTAACATTGCTAGTTCTTTTTCTAACTCTATTATTCTGGTATTTTTTACTTCCTCTATTTTTTGTATTTCTTTTTTCGTTTGTTGCCTAATTTTTTCAATTTCTTTATTTCTATCTATTTCCTCATTTTCTTTTGCTAATCTTACCATAGCTGTTAAACTATCTTCTATCTTAGCTGATTCTTTTACTGGCATTAAGTATAATTGTTCTCCTATTTTCTTATATCTTCTTCCTAAATTAGAGTGTATTATAATTATTTCGACTCCTTCTTGGCTTCTATATGTATTCTACTTACTGCATATTCTTCCTTATTCATTTTATATTTATCTCAGAATTGACAAGTATATCTGTTAATATTTTCTTTATTTATGTTTAGATATCGGTTAAAATTATTTTTATGTTCATTAAACTGTTTAATAGAATCTTTCCTATATTTTTCGCTTAATGAATAATTTCTTTCTGTCAAGGTAATCCATTTTATTATTTTTCTTTTCCATTTTAAAAGACTCCATCTATGATTATTATGGAAACTAAGTGATCTAAATGAAGGGTGTTTTTTCATTTTTAATACTTTATATTAAATACTACTCAGCATATACCATACCCGGATATATTTCTATTTCTTTTTTTTAATAAATAGCTCTGATACCAATGTGGGGGTGCGGAATTCATTTTGTTATCTATTAATTTTTTGGGAAGGCTTTTTTATGGTATTCATGTTTTAGTGGTATTAATCTCTTTATTTCTTTAACATTTTCGTTAATAAAATCTAAATATTCTATGTCTTGTGTTCTAATATAATTTGTTATATTATCTATAAGTAATTTTTCTAATAGATCTAGATTTTTCATAGTTTTTATCCAACGTTCTAAATATTCTTGATTTATCATTAATCTGGATAGATATCTGAGTCGTATAAATCTATATCGTATAGTATGTCAAAATCATACCATTGTTGTTCTATTAGCTGCATGAATTCGGTATATTCTATTATTTCTTCCATAATTAGTAGGTCAAATATTTTTTCTTTGACATCATTATTAAGTTTTCTAAGTAGATATAGTACCAGTATCTTATATTGTTGATTGTTATCTAGCAAATAAGTATTCATCATTTTCATTAGTTCTAAACATTTATTCCCTCTAATCTCTATATATGTTATTATAGTTTTATCATATTATACTAAAGTTATCCTGAACATTTTGTTTAGTCACTACCATACTTTTTTCGGCTTCAATCATCTACCCTAGCAGCGCCTCAACACTGTGTACTCCCCTTAACACGGCCTCCTTGCCTTTTTCGGTTTCCACCTTAGGACGGCATAGCCTGGGCTTGACTACTCTCAGCCTACTTACTCATATGGCAAACTTACTAAAGATGTTCA
>MCJB01001040.1:0-10196 GCA_002018475.1 Nicotiana obtusifolia | reverse complement strand
TCCCCCCCCCCCCCAAAAAAACAACATTCTCTTTCAGGCCTTTCAACTAATTGATACGACCCCGGAGAGCCGCTTTTGCTAAAACTCGAGCAGTTTCTCGAAAACTCACTTCAGATATGAAACTTTGAGTATTAAGAGATGCTCTTGTTATTCCCAATAAGACGACTCGGTAACAGATCGCTTCTTCCAAAGCGCGCCCCATTCATTCTGCTCGCAACAATCCAATAAGTTCTCCGGGTGAAAAAACATTAGACATTCCATCCTCTGAAACCAACACTTTTGATGTTATTTGACGTACAATAATTTCTATATGCCTATTATGAACCCGCACCCCCTGGGAGCAATAAACCTGTTGGATTTTATAAACCAAAGAGATTCGGCTTTGTGCTATAGTTAGCTCAACACCAATCAAGAATCCCCAAGGAATTCCAAGAATTCTTGTTATAATTTGTTCCAACCCTCAATCCTCTTTTCTAGATTCATGGATATTGAATCAATCAAACGCACTTCTAACACTTGTTCTACTTTTGGAAGACCTTGTGTTATATCACCAGATCTCGATTTTTCATATATAAATGTAACTAATGTATTTCCTTCGTAAAGGGTTTTCCCATAATGGCCATGAACAGTTGCTCCGGGGGTGGCCAAATAAGGCTTAGCTGATCGTATCACTATCGAGTCAACTTGAACAAGTATAACTTGACCCGATTTGAGGGGCAGTCCATTTTTGGCTATACATACATTTTCACAAATAAACTATCCAAGACTAATTATTTTAGATGTCTCTTCACAACAATGGTGATGGAGAAAATACCAACTCAAATTGAATGGATTTAAAATAATGTTACGACATGGATCGAGATTAAAAAAATTTCCATTTTCATCCATTAAATAATATTTAAATTTAATCACTTGAAAAGTCTGTTTTAAATTGTCAAGTCGCAAATAGTTAGTTACTAAGATCTGATTATGAGTTATTAAATGGCAAGATGAATAAAAATTCTCAATTGGAAGGGATGTTCCTAAAGGGCCCAAAGAATTCCTAATTGAAATTAGGGGATCTTTTTTAATTGATTCTTTTATCACATTGTGATATTTTACATCCTTCAATGGCCCTATTCGAGAATAATTGGCTGCTGACAAAATTATCAATGACTGACATTCCTTATTTCTATTTAACCACGTATGAATAGTTCCTTGAGGCTGGTTAAGATATTATTGAATTTTTGCCTTGGAATAGGAGAAAAGGGGTTGATATTGGTACAATCTGATCCATTATCAAAGAGCAATCTTGACCCCAACGGATTATTCCTTTTTTCGATATACGAAATAGGGGATTTCACTAAGTTGATTCTTAGGAAATGTCGAATCAAACCATTTGTCCTTATTTCAACAAAAGAAGCACGGGCTTCTTCGCAAGAAGAATTTTTTTGTCTTGGTTCCAATTTAATACTAAACAAGTTCGATCTAATTGAATACTTGTGTCAGAAATTCCTCGAATCAGTTTGCCATTTTCATAAAGGATATAATTGACAATTCGAAGTTTCATATTATCCCTTTCCTGCAATGGATTCGGTGGAAAAAGGGTTGCTAAATTTATACCGTCCATTATTTCATATGTGATGACAGGTCGAACTAAAACAAAAAACTTTTTCTTGCTAGGTGTAACCCGTTGGACATAAATCCAATTTTTCACTTTGAATTCCTTGGAATTTCTTTTTCCTGTTCCTGGTGGTATCAAAATGCTGGTATGTCGGGATATCTTATCTGTCTCTCTAGGAAAATGGATATCTCCAGAAAAGATTTTAAGTTCAATTCTTTTTTTTTCTCTACCCGTACCAACCCACCGACTCGGCTTCTTAGATTTAAGGTGATTTGTGTATCTACCCCAACGATACTATTGTTCCATACCATTATGGAAGAAAATCCGGGCAAGATATGCACCTCTTCAGGAATAAAAAAAATCGATCTACTTTCATTTGGTATTTTGGCCTAAATTCCTTGACTCTCGATACTCAAGCAAATCAATGCATTTCTACAGTCCCATATTTAATTATGCCCGAACTCCTTCTTCTGTATCGAGGATCATCGAAATAAGCAAGAATACTATTTCGACGGAAAATACCATTTACAGGGATTTCAATCGAGATACCTGAACAGGGAATTAGTTCATTCTCGAGTTCTTGAATCGAGTGTAGTGGAATGATGAATTTATTTCTTCGCCTTTTTGACAATAAATCAGAATTCTCATGGAGAATAAGCGAATATACGAGATTATACTGACCAGCACATATGATTCGATTAAGGTCCTTCTTATCTTCTTTTCTACCAGAGAAATCCGAACTAAATAATTTCTGCCTCGCTTGATCGTTGGCTACTGAGAGGTTAGAAGTATATCTTCGCTTGCCAGAAGGAGAATGTGCATTCATTTGATCCTGATCCTTGTGGATGGAAAGGTAGAGTAGACTGGACCTGCACGACCCTCCTAATACTATCCATAAATGGCTTGTTTTTGGTAATAGATGAACATTACCGTATGTAAATTCGGGTGCATTATAGACATCGGTACTCCAATGCATTTCTCCTTCTGAATCAGAATAAATATGTTTTCGAACCTTCTCTTTAAAATTCAAAGTGGATATTCATGCCCGAATCTCAACAATTACTTGTTCTGATTCTGCATATTGATCGTTTTGAACTAAAAGAAAATTTTTGGGTGGAATATTCACATTATGTAGAATATCTTCACTCTCAAAAGTTACACACAAGTCTATAGAACATAGAAATGCGGGATGCTCATGACGTGTACGTTTCGGATGAACCAAATCCTCATTGAATTTGATTTTTCCATTAGATGGGGCTCGCACATGTTCTGCAGTACCCCCGTGAATACTCCTCCGGTATGAAAAGTTCTTAATGTTAATTGAGTACCCGGTTCTCCAATCGATTGACCTGCAATAATACCTACAGCTTCCCCCAATTCAACCAGGTCTCCATGAGTAGGACTCCGGCCATAACATAATTGACAAATCCAAGATGTACTCCTACAAGTAAAGGGAGTTCGAATAGAGATTGGTTGTGCCCGAAAGGTTATGAATCGATTTACAAGTCCAATGCCAATGTCTTGATTTCTAGTGGCAATACATCGCGGACCCATGTATATATCATCTGCTAATACACGACCAATTAATGTTTGGATAAAAATCCTTTCCGGCATCATCCCATTCCGAGGACTCACAGAAATACCCCCGGCGGTGCCACAATCCGTTCGACGTACAACAATGTGTTGAACTACTTCAACAAGTCTGCGAGTGAGATATCTAGCATCTGATGTTCGTACAGCAGTATCCACAACTCCTTTACGGGCTCCGTAGCAAGAAATGATGTATTCTGTTAAAGAGAGTCCTTCGCGTAAATTGCTTTGAATAGGTAAATCAATCATTTGTCCTTGAGGATCTGACATTAACCCTCTCATACCTACTAATTAATGTATCTGAGATGCATTTCCTCTAGCTCCCGAGAAAGACATTATATGAACTGGATTAAAAGGGTCAGTCATCCTAAAATTAGGATTCATTTCTTGTTGCAAATATTCACTTGTAGCATACCATATTTCAATGGATTGACGTAATTTTTCTACCGCATGCACATTCCCATAATGATGGTGTTTTTCCAAAATCAAACTATGTTGTTCAGCATCTTGAACTAGCCATCCCTTAAAAGATATTGTTAAAAGATCATCAATTCCTACACACATGGTGCAGGGAGTAATGTGATACTCCAACTCAGTGAGTAATAAGCATAAATAACGACTGAAAGTAAGAAAACACACAAAGCACAAGGCATTCTATAATGAAGCATTAAAACATCATTTGCAAATAGTAAATCAGTGAAAAATCAAGTAAAATCTCCTTTCAACAGGTAAAAACATGTAATCTTTTAGGTAAATAATGTGAAGTAAAACATCGCCACTCGGGCCATATATATATATCAACAAATCCGCCCCTTGGGCAATATCATAAAACCGTACCGGCCCCTCGGGCTCAAATATCAGAACAATATCGGCCCATCGGGCTATCACATGGAACAATATCGGCCCATCGGGCTATCACATGGAACAATATCGACCCCTCGGGCTATCACATAGTACAACATCAGCCCCTCGGGCTATCACATAATA
Source organism: Nicotiana obtusifolia (assembly GCA_002018475.1). Taxonomy (NCBI): domain Eukaryota; kingdom Viridiplantae; phylum Streptophyta; class Magnoliopsida; order Solanales; family Solanaceae; genus Nicotiana; species Nicotiana obtusifolia. The sequence continues at coordinate 6,016 of MCJB01001040.1, read as the reverse complement.
CAATATCAGCCCCTCGGGCCATATTTCACATCACAATGGGTACCCGCGCTCACTAGGGGTGTACAGACTCCAGGAGGGGCCCCATACGGCCCAAGAGCAATATCAAGCCACCTCGTGGCATATATCTAGGCCCTCGGCCTCATATCAATCATGCCACCTCGTGGCGTATATACGATATCTCAGGCCCTCGGCCTCATATCAGTCACAAGCCACCTCGTGGCATATAAAGTATCTCAGGCCCTCGCCTCATATCACTCAGTAAAACCTCACATCTGGCCCTCGGCCGCACTCAGTCAGAAAAATCGTCACAAGCCCCTCGGGCATAGCAAAACAGTAGTCCTCAGCCCAAAAACATCGTTTAAAATATTATTTAAGTCTCAAAACTGAGCAAAAGTGGCTGAGTTGTAAAACAGTGTAAACAGCATGACTGAGTTCAAGTAATAAGTCAAAATAGTGAGGAAACGTGATAGAAATACCCAAAGGGCTCAAATAGTTGGCACGAAGCCCAAATATGGAAATCAGCCCAATCATAATGATAACAAATAAGTTTCAGTCAAATATGCAGTAAAATCATCAATCGGGATGGACCAAGTCACAATCCCTAGAAGTAAAAGATCCCACGCTCATCATCGAGCGAGTGCCACACCTCAATGTAGCACTACGATGTACAGTCCGGGGTTTCAAACCCTCAGAACATCATTTACAATCACTACTCACCTCGAGCCAGCTAAATCCCTAGCCCGCGAAGCCTTGCCCTTCGAATCGGCCTCCACGCACGTCGAATATATCCAAAATTAGAACTAACACGTCATAATACGCTGAGGGAACAAAGCCCAAGCCAAACAATCGAAAAATACTAAACAATTACGAAATTAGCAAAAATCGAGCCCCGGGCCCACTTCTCGAAGCTCAGAAATTTTCACATCAACGGGTTCCTTATCTCCTAACGAGTTCGACCATACAAAAATTATCGAATTCCAACATCGGATTGACCTCCAAATCTTTAATTCTAAACTTAAAGATTTTTCACAGATTTTCCAACTTAAATCACCAATTAAATACTAAATATAGCGATATACCGGAGTAATTTGACCAAAGTTGAGTTAAGAACACTTACCCCGATGTTTCCCTTGAAAGTCTCCCAAAAATCGCCTCGAAATTAGCTTCAATCGAGCTCTATAGCTCCGATTATGTTTAAAATGGCCGAAATACCCTACTCTAAGATTTTGTCCAAGAAAGTCTCCTTTGGATATAGTTTTGAGGTTGATTTTGCTGTGATTTAGGGTGTTTTGGAGGTGTTTCTCTTAGATGGTAACGATAGTGGATTTTGCATGGCCAATGGATACTGGTTTCTATTTATACAGGGTCAAAAATCGGTACAAAAATGCCCAGTCGGGTCAAAAATGCGACTGCACATCCGCCGCATATCCAACATGCGGTCCGCATCTCTACTATGGCCTTCGCAGCTCGTAACCCTAGCCATCACCGCAGTTCTGTGTGAAGCATGGTTTGCGGTCCGCATGTCAAAAATGCGACCGCATTTTTTACTGCACTTTTGACGTTGATTTTTGCCCAGAATTCTGTCTCGGTCTGCGGTCTCAGTGTGGTGGATATGCGGTCCGCATTGTGGAAATGCGACCGCATTCTTGACGTCATTCTTTACCCAGAAAACTGTCTGGGTCTGCGATCTGGGTGTGTGGTTTGCGGCTCGCATACTGGGTTTCCGATAGCATATCCCGCTATGCGATGTCTCTTTACTCTTTTACAAAATTGCAACTTCTGGTTTTTCTGCAACTTTTTCCAAGAATGAAATAGTCCGTTTAGCCACCCTAAACTCACCCGAGGCCGCTGGGACCCCAACCAACTATGCCAACATATCCCATAACGTTATTCAAATTTGTTCTAACCTTCGGAACGCTCAAACAACCTCTCAACACTAAATTTCCGTTGGATTCAAGCCTAAGAACTTCAAAATCTTCTAAGTTACTCTTTTAATCAAAAACCCAATCAGACCATGTCCGAATGACATGAAATTTTGCACACACATCCCAAATAATATAACGAAGCATAATAAGGTAGAAATGGGGAAAACGGAGCGGTAACTCATAAGACGACTGGCCGGGTCGTCACATTCTCCCCCACTTAAACAAACGTTCGTCCTCGAACGAGTCAAGAAACGTACCTGAAGCTTCAAATAGGTGAGGATATCTGCTCCGCATCTCACACTCAGTCTCCCAGGTAGCCTCCTCCATGGGTCGACCTCCCCACTGCACTTTCACTGAAGCTATATCCTTTGACCTCAACTTCCGAACCTGCAACCCAAAATCGCCACTGGCTCCACATCATAGGTCAAATCATCATCCAACTAAATTGTGCTGAAGTCCAAGATATGAGACGGATCCCCAATATACTTTCGAAGCATAGAAACATGAAATATTGGGTGTACACTCGACAGGCTGAGTGGCAAAGCAAGCTCATAAGCCACCTTCCCATTCTCCGAAGAACTTCAAATGGCCCAATGAACCGAGGACTCAATTTTCCTTTCTTCCTGAATCTCATAACACCCTTCATGGGCGAAACCTTCAGCAAGACCTTCTCACCAACCATGTAGGACACATCTCGGACTTTCCTATCGGCATAACTCTTCTGCCTCGACTGCGCAGTACGGAGCCTCTCCTGGATTGTTTTCACCTTCTCTAGAGCATCCTGAACCAAGTCAGTCCCCAATAGCCTTGCCTCGCCTGGCTCGAACCAACCAACCAGAGATCTATACCGCCTCCCATACAGAGCCTCATACGGAGCCATCTGAATACTCGACTGGTAGATGTTGTTATAAGCAAACTCTGCAAGCGGTAGAAACACATCCCATGAACCTCCGAAATCAATAGCACATGCACGTAACATGTCCTCCAGTATCTGAATGATACGCTCGGACTGCCCATCCATCTGAGGATGAAAAGCTATGCTCAACTCCACCTGAGTACCCAACTCCCTCTGCACGGCTCTCCAAAACTGTGAGGTAAACTGAGCACCTCTATCTAAAATAATAGAAACTGGAACACCATGCAGCCGGACAATCTCTCGGATATAAATCCTTGCCAGCCTTTCTGAAGAATAGGTAGTACACACAGGAATGAAGTGCGCGGACTTGGTCAGCCGATCCACAATCACCCAAATGGCATCGAACTTATTCAAAGTCCGTGGGAGTCCAACAACAAAGTCCTTAGTGATCCGCTCCCATTCCACTCGAGAAAAGCTATATGCTAAAGCAAACCACCCGGCCTCTGATGTTCATATTTTACTTGCTGACAGTTGAGACACCAAGCTACGAATCCCACAATATCCTTCTTCATCCTTCTCCACCAATAATGTTGCTTCAAATCCTGGTACATCTTTGCGGCACCCGGATGAATGGAATATCGTGAGCTATGGGCCTCCTCCAGAATCAACTCTCGGAGCCCATCCACATTGGGTACACAAATCTGGCCCTGCATCCTCAACACTCCATCGTCGCCGATGGTCACATCTTTAGCATCATTATGCTGGACTCTGTCCTTAAGGAAAAGCAAATGGGGATCGTCATACTGACGCTCCTTGATGCGATCGTATAACGAAGACCGAGAAACCACGCAAGCCAATACTCGATTGGATTCCGAGATGTCTAATCTCACAAACCTATTGGCCAAGGTCTGGACATCGACTGCGAGAGGTCTCTCTCCAACTGGAATGTATGCCAAACTCCCCATGCTCACTGCCTTTCGGCTCAAAGCATCAGCCACCACGTTGGCCTTTCCCGGATGGTATAGTATAGTAATATCGTAATCCTTGAGCAATTCCAGCCATCTCCGCTGCCTCAAATTTAGATCCTTTTGCTTGAATAGATGTTGAAGGCTAAGGTGATCAGTAAACACCTCACAAGATACGCCATACAAGTAATGCCTCCATCTTTAAAGCATGAACTATGGCAGCCAGCTCCAAATCATGCACGGGGTAGTTCTTCTCATGACGCTTCAACTGACAAGAAGCATAAGCAATAACTCTACCCTCCTACATTAGTACACAACCAATCCCAATTCTTGAGGCATCACAATACACGGTATACAAACCTAGGCTGATGGTAGAACCAATAGCGGAGCTCTGGTTAAGGCTGTCTTGAGCTTTTGAAAGCTCTCCTCACACTTGTCCGACCATACAAATGGAACACCCTTCTGGGTCAATTTGGTCAAGGGCGACGCAGAGGATGAGAAACCCAGAACAAACCGGCGATAGTAGCCTGCCAACCCAAGAAAGCTACGAATCACTATGACCGAGGACGGTCTAGGCCAACTCTGGACCGCCTCTATCTTCTTTGGGTCAACCTGTATACCCTCGCTGGACACCACGTGCCCCAAGAAAGCCACTGAGTTGAGCCAAAACTCGCACTTAGAGAATTTTGCAAAGAGCTTCTCCTCCCTCAATCTCTGTAATACAACTTGCAAATGTTCTGCGTGCTCTTCCTGATTTAGCGAGTACACCAGTATATCATCAATGAATACCACCACGAACGAATCCAGATAAGGCGGAAATACATTGTTCATTAACTGCATGAATGCTGCTGGGGCATTGGTTAGCCCGAAAGACATGACAAGAAACTCATAGTGGCCATATCTAGTCCGAAAAGCAGTCTTAAGAATATCTGCATCCCTGATCTTTAACTGGTGATATCCTGAATGAAGATCAATCTTAGAGAACACTCGTGCTCCCTGAAGCTGGTCAAATAAATCATCGATGGGACGCAAAGGATACTTGTTCTTGATTGTTACCTTGTTCAATTGCCTATAATCGATGCACATTCTCATCGTGCCATCCTTTTTTTTCACAAATAGAACTGGTGCACCCCAAGGTGACACACTAGGCCGAATGAATCCCTTGTCTAGGAGTTCCTGAAGTTGCTCCTTTAATTCTTTCAACTCTGCTGGTGCCATACGATACGGCGGAATAGAAATGGGCTGAGTGCCCGGCACCAGGTCAATGCCAAAATCAATATCCCTGTCCGGTGGCATGCCCGGCAGGTCTGCGGGAAATACATCAGGAAAATCCCTCACAACTGGAACAGAATCGATACTTGGAGTCTCAGCTCCAACATCCCTCACAAACGCTAGGTATGCAGGGCAACCCTTCCCAACCATACGCTGGGCTTTCAAGTATGATATCACCCTACTAGGAATATAATCAGTCACGCCACGCCACTCTATCCGCGGCACACCCGGCATAGCCAAAGTAACTATCTTAGCATGACAGTCTAAAATAGCACGACATGGAAATAGCCAACCCATGCCTAAAATGACATCAAAATCTACCATGCTTAGTAGCAATAGGTCCACTCGGGTCTCCAGACCCCCAATAGTCACTATACACGACTGGTACACACGGTCCACAACAACAGTATCGCCCACGGGGGTAGACACATAAACAGGTAAGGCAAGACAATACCTGTAATAACAGCGTCTGAAGCACTGGCATCTGTCCTGCCTCGAATAGCATAAAATCGAGCCTGGCCACCGCCTGCTCGACCTCCCCCCCTGAGGCGACCTCTGGCTGCCTGACCTCCACCCCTAGCTGGCTGGGCGGGCGATAAGGTAACTGGAGCAGAAGTCGAGGGCTGACCCCTCTGCTGGAACGGTCTAGCACCACGATGAGGACATTGCCTCCACATGTGGCCCATCTCGCCACAATCATAACAACTCCCTGGTGCTCTAGCCGATGCACTTGGCCTAGGAGGACCTTGGGCCGACGGAGCATGAGCTAGAAGGGCACTGAGTGATGACTGGCCCTGCTGCAAACCATGATGACCACGACCTGCAGATGCCCCACGGTATTCTGGACGGGCTGGCTGAGCAGGCCTAAAGGAACGGCCTCTACCCTGCTGAAACTGGCCTCTCGAAGGAGTACCACTGTAGCTACCCGATCCTCGTGGCCTCTTAGCCTCCCTCTCCTCTCGCTCCTGACGGCGAACCGTCTCAATCTCGCGAGCTAT
>MCJB01001039.1:7493-19891 GCA_002018475.1 Nicotiana obtusifolia | reverse complement strand
TTAACTGCATGAACGCTGCTGGGGCATTGGTTAGCCCGAAAGACATAACAAGAAACTCATAGTGGCCATATCTAGTCCGGAACGCAGTCTTAAGAATATCTGCATCCCTGATCTTTAACTGGTGATATCCTGAACGGAGATCAATCTTAGAGAACACTCGTGCTCCCTGAAGCTGGTCAAATAAATCATCAATACGAGGCAAAGGATATTTGTTCTTGATCGTTACCTTGTTCAATTGCCTATAATCGATGCACATTCTCATCGTGCCATCCTTCTTTTTCACAAATAGACCGGTGCACCCCAAGGTGACACACTAGGGCGAATGAACCCTTTATCTAGGAGTTCCTGAAGTTGCTCCTTTAATTCTTTTAACTCTGCTGGTGCCATACGATACGGTGGAATAGAGATGGGCTGAGTGCCCGGCACCAGGTCAATACCGAAATCAATATCCCTGTCCGGCCGCATGCCCGGCAGGTCTGCAGGAAATACATCGGGAAAATCCCGCATAATTGGAACAGAATCGATGCTTGGAGTCTCAGCTCCATCATCCCTTACGAATGCTAGGTATGCAAGGCAACCCTTCCCAACCATACGTTGGGCTTTCAAATATGATATCACCCTACCGGGAATATAATCAGTTACGCCACGCCACTCGATCCGCGGCACACCCGGCATAGCCAAAGTAACTGTCTTAGCATGACAGCCTAAAATAGCACGACATGGAGATAACCAATCCATGCCCAAAATAACATCAAAATCTACCATGCTTAATAGCAATAAATCAACTCGGGTCTCCAGACCCCCAATAGTTACTACACACAACCGATACACACGGTCTACAACGATAGTGTCACCCATCCGGGTAGACACATGAACAGGTAGAGCAAGAAGCTCACGGGGCGTACCCAAATAATGAGCAAAATATGAAGACACATATGAATAAGTGGAACGGGGATCAAATAATATAGAGGCATCTCTGTGGCAGACTGAAACAATACCTGTAATAACGGCATCAGAAGCACTGGCATCTGTCCTGCCTGGAATAGCATAGAATCGAGCCTGGCCACTGCCTGCTCGACCTCCCCCTCTAGGGCGACCTCTAGCTGCCTGACCACCACCCCTAGCTGGCTGGGCGGGTGATAAAGTAACTGGAGAAGAAGTCGAGGGTTGACCCCTCTGTTGGAATGATCTAGCTCCATGATGAGGACAATATTTCCGTATGTGGCCCATCTCGCCACACTCATAACAGCTCACTGGTGCTCTAGCAGATGCGCTCGGTCTAGACGGACCCTGGGCTGACGGAGAATGAGCTGGAAGGGCGCTAAGTGTTGACTGGCCCTGCTGCAACCCATGATAGCCACGACCTGCAGATGCCCCACTATACCCTGGGCTTACTGATTGAGCAGTCCTGAATGAACGACCTCTACCTTGCTGAAACTGGCCTCTCGAAGGAGTACCACTGAAATTACCCGATCCTCGAGGCCTCTTAGCCTCCCTCTCCTCTCGCTCCTGACGGCGAACCGTCTCAATCTCACGAGCTATATCAACCACTTCCTCGAAAGTAGCACCCAATACTCTCTCCCTGGTCATAAAAAGACGGATATTATAGTTAAGACCATCCACAAACCTCCTGATCCTTTCACGATCAGTCGGAACCATCCAGACAGCATGTCGAGCCAACTAAGAAAATCTTGACTCGTATTGCGACACAGTCATATCCCCCTGTAGCAGCCACTCAAACTGTCTACGCAGCTCCTCTCTGCGGGACTGCGGCACATACTTCTCCAAGAAAAGAGTGGAGAATTGTTGCCAAGTAAGGGGCGCTGCATCAACCGGCCTACGCCTCTCATAAGCCTCCCACCAATTAAAGGCAGTTCCCGTGAACTGAAATGTGGTAAATGCCACACCACTAGACTCAAGAATCCCGGCTGTCCGGAGCATTCTCTGGCACTTGTCAAGAAAACTTTGGGCATCCTCTCCCTCAGCACCACTGAACGACGGAGGCTGGAGTCTGCCAAACCTCTCAAGACGACGCTGCTCATCGTCCGGCATAACTGGTACTATGAATTCCTGAGCCGGTGCAACTGGCTGGGCTGGAGGTGCCCCCGGCATCTAAAGTCCCTGCACTACCTGCTCAGGCGCACGGGCAACTGGAATCTGATTGCCTCCCCCGGCCTGGGAAGTAGTTACTGCTGTGGTGGCTGAAACAGCCTGGGCTAGGCCAGTGCAAACGGCTAAAATCTGAGCCAAGGTCTCCTGAAGACCTGGAATAGCTGCAGGCACAGCTGGTGCCTGAACTGGGGCTGCTGGAGCCTGTTCCTAAGCTGGGGCAGCTGGTGGATCAGCAGATGCTGCCCTCGCTGCTCTGCCTCTACCACGACCACGACCACGACCACGTCCACGGCCTCTGGTGGCCTCAGTGGTTGGTATTGGTGGTCATCCACCTCGTCCAGTAGTTCGTGGCCTCACCATCTGTGAGAGAACAAGATAGCAGAAGTTTTAGTATTCGGATCAACAAGTTCGCACAACAAGAATTTCAAGAATATGAAATTTTCCTAAAAAGGTTCTACAGCCTCTCGAAGATAAGTACAAACATCTCCGTACCGATCCGTAAGACTCTACTAAACCCGCTCATGACTCGTGAGACCTATGTAACCTAGGCTCTGATACCAAGCTGTCACGACCCAAAATCCGAACCCGGTCGTGATGGCGCCTCTCATGAAGACAAGGCCAGCCAAACCAAATAAACTTCGCTCAAACAGTTAAATAATACGAAAACAATATAAGTATGGTTAAATAACAGTAATTTGCGGAAAAATATAGTACATCCCGACAACAGCCCTCAGATCGGGGTGTCACAAAGTCATGAGCCACTAATGAAGTCCTAATAATAAAATAACTATTACAATATCTTTGGCACAATTGTTTGAAGAAAGTGGAAACAACAAAATAAAAGAGATACGGGCTGCGAACTCCAACGGCTACCTCGTAATCTCTGAATCACCACCCTGACAATAGTAGTAGTCAGTACTTCGGGGCGGAAGAGATAACGCCTAAATCTGCACACATGGTGCAGGGAGTAATGTGAGCTTCCAACTCAGTGAGTAATAGATATAAATAATGACTGAAAGTAAGAAACACATAAGACTTAAAGTAATCCACGATGGAGCGGTAAAAACATGTAACATCTCAAATAGATAACGCGAAGTAAATGGAAACAACACCAACACAACCAAAAATGCAATGCGATGCAATGCAATGCATTGCAATGCAAGTCATGACTATCGTGGCGGCGTGCCACCCGTTCCCTGGGTACCCGGCGCTTACTGTGGGTGGGTTCAGTAGCGCAATATCTCGTGACGGCGTGTCACCCAATCCATGCATATTACATCTCGTGGCGGCGTGCCACCTGATCCAATTAAAAATCATTTGAAAATATCATTTGAGTTCAAAACTGAGTTTATGAAATGAATCAATGCAGCAACAATACCCCTGAAGGGTTCACATAACCGGCGAGATGCCAAATAATACCCTGAAGGGTCCACATAACCGGCGAGATGCCAAATATAATGTAATAAACAATGAGAAATACCCCTGAAGGGTTCCATAACCGGCGCAAAGCTCAAATATGATTTAGTACAAAATGACAACTACCCCTGAAGGGTTCACATAACTGGCGCGAAGCCCAAATATGGCAAGTAGCCCAAATCACAATGATATCAATTAGATTTCAATCAAGTATGTAGTAGAAATCATCAATCGGGATGGACCAAGTCCCAATCCCCAGAAGTAAACAACCCCATGCTCATCATCGAGCATGTACCTCACCTCAACATAGCACTATGAGGTGCAAATCCGGGGTTTCGAACCCTCAGGGCATCATTTACAAACATTACTCACCTCAAATCGGCTAAATCCTTAGCCCACGACGCCTTTGCCCTTTGAATTGGCCTACACGTGCGTCGAATCTATCCAAATTCAGAACAATTACATCACAATATGTTGAGGGAATAAAACCCAAGCAAAAACAATCAAATTTACTAAGAAATCCCGAAATTAGCAAAACCCGAGCCCCGGACCCAAAAAAATTCAGTACTTTTAATCCCAACGGGTTCCTTATCCTCTCACGAGTTCTACCATATAAAATTTGTCGAATTCCGACACTGGATCGACCTCTAACCCTCACACCTAAGCCTTAGGGTTTTCCGCAATTTTCCCAACATAAATTACCAATTAATTGTTTAAAATAATGATAAACTGAGGTAATTCCTCCAAGATTGAGTGAGGAATACTTACCCCGATGTTTCTCTTGGAAACCCTCCAAGAATTGCTTCAAAACTTGTTTTAATCCGAGCTCTCTAGCTCCAAGTATGTTTAAGATGACCAAAACTCTTCCTTTAAGAATTTGTCCATGAAAATCTCCTTTGGATATAGTTTTTTGAGGTTGATTTATGGTGATTCTATGGTGTTTGGAGGTGTTCCTCTTCGTGGTTAACGAATATGGGTCTTGTAGGGCAAAATGAACGCTGAGTTCTACTTAAAAAGCATAAAAAATCGGGTTAAAACACCCCTGTCAGGTCAAAAATGCGATTCTCTATGCCAAAAATGCGGTTCGCATTTCACCTTTGCGGTTCGTATTTTTGGTCGCAAATCTCGCCCCAAGTTCTGTCTCAGTTTGCGATTTCCAGGTCAAAAATGCGGTTAGCATTTCACGTTCTGCGGTTCGCATTTCTGACATTTCTGCAGATTTTTCCTTGACACAAAAATAGGCATAACTTTCTCATACGATGTCCGAATTGGACGATTCTTTTTGCTATGACTCCGAAATTTTGATACAGATCTAATGCTTCAATTAAAACTGAATTTGGAGTCCCTTTGCATAATATTTTACTACTTATTCTTGAAGATATGACATCGACACATTCTTGAAATGCCAAAGTTAAACTCCATCAACCATCCAAAATCCATTCGAGGCCTTCGGGACTTCAACCAAACATTTCAACATGTCCCATAACATTATTCAAACTCTTTCCAACCTTCGGAACGTTCAAAACAACTTATCAACACCAATTCACGTTGGATTCAAGCCTAAGGTTTTCAAAATCCTCTAAATCGCTATTTTGTTCTGAACCCAACCAAACCACGTCCGAATGACCTGAAATTTTGCACACAAGTCATAAATAATGTAACGGAGCTACAGCAATTTTCGGAATTCCATTCCGACCCTCGGATCAAAATCTCGCCTATCAACCGGAAATCGCCAAAATCTAACTTCACCAATTCAAGCCTAATTCTACAAGGAACCTCCAAAACTAATTCCGATCACACTCCTAAGTCATAAATCCTCTCCCAAAACTAACCGAATCATCGGAATTCACATCCAAGCCTTTTAACTCATAAGTCAACATGCAGTTGACTTTTACAACTTAAGCCTCCTTGAAAGAGACCAAGTGTCTCATTTCTTACCGATTTCACTCCGAATGCAACTTACTCAATTAAATTACCTAAAACACTGATAACAAGGCATAATGATACAGATATTGGGGAAGACGGAGTAGTAACCCATGAGACGATTTATCGGGTCGTCACAAGGGTACCCACATGGGATCGGGTGACACACCGTCACGAGACATGACGTGGCTAGTCATGCTGTTTTCTTTCACTTCATGTTGTTTACTTGAGATATTTACATGTTTATTTGTTTCAATATGGATTGTTGTATGCCTTATGTGTTTTCTCACCTTCAGTTGTCATTTATAATTATTACTCACTGAGTTGGAAGTACTCACATTACTCCCTGCACCCTGTGTGCAGATTCAGGCTTTATCGGTTCCGCTCCGAGACATTGATTATTACTGTTAGGGCGGCGATTCAGAGACTACGAGGTAGCTGTTGGCGTCCGCAGTCCCGTATCTCTTTTATCTTGTTGTTTCCACTATATTCAAACAATTGTGCCAAATATATTGTAATAGTAATCTTATTATTAGGATTTTCATTAGTTGCTCATGACATTGTGACACCCCGGTTCGGGCTGTAGTCGGGGTGGTTCACTATATTTTTCCGCAAATTACTGTTATTAAACCGTACTTATATTATTTTCGTATTGTTTAATTGTTTGAATGAAGTTCAGTTTGAATTGGCTGGCCTTGTCTTCATGAGAGGCGCCATCACGATCATGGTTGGGATTTTGGGTCGTGACAAATATAGTATGTGAATCCTTCTGCGTTAGGCTAAAAAAAAATTATATATTACAGGGTAATGTCAGTTCATAAGTTTGATAAATTATTAGCAATACAAGTTAATAGATTAAGAGAGAGAGAGAGAGAGAGAGTACCGAATAGGATTTTACAATCATATTTTCGCTAGATACATAAGCTATCACCATCACTTAATATATCTGACTCTAGACAGAATTCAAAGCATAATAGAATATAGAACAGAACTTGTAATGACCCAACCGGTCGTTTTGAGCTCTAGCGTGTTGTTTGGTGGTTTGAGGTCTTGAGTAGCTTCACTTCGGGTATTATGACTTACACGTGTGGTCAGAATTGAATCTCGAAAAGTTCAGGATTGATTTGGAAAGAAAATTCTAAATTCGGAAGCTTTAAGTTGAAAGAATTGTCTTAGGTGTAACTTTTGAGTAAACGATCTCAAAATCGGGATTTAAAGGTTCCAATAGGTTCGTATGTTGATTTCGGACTTGGACGTATGTTCGAATCGAGTATCAGGTGGCCGGGGAGTATTTCGACGCTTATTACGGAAGGTTGGCATTTTGAAGGTGTAAGAATTCTCTATGTTTGGGTTGAAGTGAATTTTAATGTTATTGATGTCTGTTTAAGACTCCAAGCCTGGAAATAGTTTCATATGATGATTTTGGTCATAAGAGCGTGTCACGACCCCAAATCCCACCACAGGCGTTGTGATGGCACTTAGTCTCTAAGACTAGGTAAGCCGATTATAATAACAATTCAAGCCATTTTTTTTAAACATATATAATTTAATACAAATGTCGAAACTAACAATGAATATATTCAAATAACCTTCCAAGACTGGTAATACTGAATGATGAACTCTAACTGAATAGATGGAATTATCTCGAGGGTCGAATATATAATATTGTGTGAATAAGAATTTAACAGTACAATAAAATGGAAAGAGCCCAAGGGATTGTGATGACCAAACAGCTCTACCTTGAATACCTGCGATCACAGTCTAACTCTGTCCGAGTTCGATATCTCCCATACCTGGCTCTGCACAAAAATGTGCAGAAGTGTAGTATGAGTACACCACGGTCGATACCCAATAAGTATCAAGACTAATCTAGATGGAATAGTGACGAGTTACAATCAAGATATTCACTAGTCAAATAACTTGTGCAATATAGTATACAAAAATAATAGTAAACAAATAGCAGTGATGGCACAATAATCAACTGGTGACATAAATAGCAAGGCAACAGGAACACCATAAATATTGCTCAAACGAATGATAAACACAAGTAGAGCCAATTAATCAAGTCCTTCAAAATATACATCTTTTATCTGTAAGTTTATCAAATAAAAATCTTTAAAATGTAATACGTACAATTAAATACATCCCGAATCTCCTTCCTTCAAATAAATATCTTACGAATATAATTCTTTCAAGTAATTACCTTTCGAATATAATTTTTTTCAAGTAAAAGTCACCATGTGACACCTCATTTAACTTTCCTGGTGTGAGAAATATATTCAACATAACACATAGAATGGCACGGTGATACCTTCGTGCCCTTGTCTCATTCTCACACTATATATACTTAGATCAAATCAATTGGCACGGCAACACCCTTCGTGTATTTTTTTCTTTCTCACCGTGCATACATATAACAGTACCAACTAAGTGGGAGAAATGCCAATAACAATAAAAGAACTAAAGTGGGAGGACACCGGAAGCAACAACAACTACAAGTCACATAGAAAACATAGGTGCGCAATAACATCTGAAGATAAACGCGTGAATGTATACACAACGAAAAGATATCACAATATAGTGTATGTCTCTTGTCCTAGCCTGCACGGAAACACCCTTCGTGCCAGGAACATATGATAATATAAAAATAATGACACGACATCACCCTTCGTGCTTTTACTCTCATCCTCACAAGATAATGTAAATGAAATGACACGACATTATCCTTCGTGCATATTAAGAATGGCACGGTATCACCCTTCGTGCTTTATACCTTTCCTCACATGATAATATAATTGAAATGGCACGGCATTACTCTTCGTGCTTTACACTCTCAAATGGCACGACATTACCCTTCGTGCATTACACTCTCCTTCACATGATAATATAATTGAAATGGCTCGGCATCACCCTTCGTGCTTTATACTCTCAAATGGCACGGCATCACCCTTCGTGCTTTTCACTCTTCCTTACCAAGAACATGTATATCATTAATAAGCAAGGTAGGAAGCATAAATAACATCAAAGAGAGTGTTTAAACGATAACACAATACAACAACATATCACAATTTGCCCACTGACCACAACCAAATTCCAAAGATATAGCAAAATGAATAAATTTCTCAACAAATAGCACAAGGCTCCACACAACATATATAAAACCTCAAAACAAAAACAGAGATGGAAAAATAACTCAGCATAGGACAACACCTTCTTTAATCCAGTTTTTAATAAATATATATTAATGCCTCATTTTAAACTTATTTAATAATTATTTGCAGATAAGGATTCCATAATGAATTTAATTCCAAAAAAAAATCAAATCAACAAACACATGGAATTCACATAAAAATCCAAGTGACAATAACACCATTAATATTTAAAATACAAATTCGACAAACAAGGAATGAGGCATGACAATTCAAGGGTTTACTAATTTCCAACAATTTTCTGATTTTATATATTAGGGCGTCTACGGATTTTAACCGATATAATTTGCACATATAAACCAAGTAAGTACTCGCCACCTCGCGTACATGATTTCCAATTACACGATTTACACATAAGACTTAATGCCTAAGGGGTAACCTTACCTTTTTGAAGTTAGGCCGATATTTCAAAATAGTCTTCTTGCGTAAAATGACCTCCGGACGGATCAATTCTAGACAAATAAATTATATAACTTCATTAAAATTCATCGAAAATAATTTCGGATAATAAAACAACGACTTAAAAATTCACATTAAAAATTCAACCAAAAGTCAATGCGGGACCCGTCTCTCGGAACCTGACAGAATTTTCACAAAATCCGAACACCCATTCTGATACTACTTCAACCATACAAAATTTATCACATTCCGATAACGAATCGACCTCCAAATCCCCAATTTAAAGGTATAAAATTGCTATCATTTTCGAACCAAAACACTAATTTAATGAGAAAAATAATAATAGATTCGGGTAATTTAACTAAAATTGAGTTAAGAACTCTTACACTGATGTTTCCCTTGATAATCTCCCAAAAATTGCCTAAAAAATCACTTCAATTCGAGCTCAGATGAAAACCCTTCCACGAACCGACGATAGTAGCCTGCCAGTCCCAAGAAACTCCGGATATCTGTAACTGATGCCGGCCTAGGCCAGTTCTTGACCGTCTCAATTTTCTTCGGATCAACCTGAATGCCCTCTGCCGATACAATATGACCCAGAAATGTAACCGAATTCAACCAGAATTCACATTTCGAAAACCTAGCATACAACCGACTATCCCTCAATGTCTGAAGAACCGCTCTGAGATGCTGTTCGTGCTCCTCCTGGCTGCGGGAATATACCAGGATGTCGTCAATGAAGACTATCACGAACGAATCCAGATAAGGTCTGAACACTCGGTTCATCAAGTCCATAAAAGCTGCTGGGGCATTTGTCAATCCAAATGACATAACCAAGAATTCGTAATGCCCGTACCGAGTACGGAAAGCTGTCTTAGGGACATCGGATGCCCTAATCTTCAATTGATGGTAACCAGACCTCAAATCAATCTTTGAGAATACCCTGGCACCCTGGAGGTGGTCAAACAAATCATCGATCCTCGGCAATGGATACTTATTCTTGATTGTAACCTTGTTTAATTGTCGGTAATCGATGCACATTCTCATTGACCCGTCCTTCTTTTTAACGAACAACACGGGCGCACCCCAAGGTGAAACGATGGGCCTAATGAAACCCTTCTCGAGCAAGTCTTGCAACTGCTCCTTTAACTCTTTTAACTCTGGCGGGGCCATGCGATACGGCGGAATAGAAATGGGTTGAGTGTCCGGAGCCACATCAATGCAAAAGTCAATATCCCTGTCGGGTGGCATCCCCGGCAGGTCAGATGGGAAAACCTTGGAAAACTCATGAACCACGGGCACAGATTCAATAGAGAGGACCTCAGCACTGGAATCACGAACATGGGCCAAATAAGCCTAACACCCCTTCTCGATCATGCGTCGAGCCTTCATGTAAGAGATAATGCTACGGGTGGAATGACCAGGAATCCCTCTCTACTCCAAACGGGGCATACCCAGTAGGGCTAAGGTCACCGTCTTGGCATGGCAGTCCAGGATGGCGTGGTAAGGTGATAACCAGTCCATTCCCAATATGACATCAAAATCAACCATGTCTAAAAGCAATAAGTCTACACGGGTCTCAAAACCCCCAATTACTACCGCACAAGAACGATGGACTCGATCTACCACGATGGAATCACTCACCATAAACAGGGACACTCAATGAGTCACTTGGCATGGCCAGATACAGTGCAAAATAAGAGGAGACGTACGAGTAGGTAGACTCTGGATCAAATAATGCTGAAGCATCGTTATCACAGACCAGAACCGTACCTGTAATCACTGCATCTGAAGCCTCCGCCTCGGGCCGGGCTGGAAAAGCATAACATCGGGGCTGAGCCCCACCACCCTGAATCACATCTCTAGGACGGCCTGCTGTTGGCTGGCCCCCACCTCCGCCGACTTGAGCTCCACCTCCAGCACCTCCAGCACCTCTACCTCTACCTCTAGCACCTCTACCCCCACCTCTAGCTAGCTGGGCGGGCTGCGGAACATCTGGTGCCTGAGTCATAACACAGGAATCCTGGTGTGGAGAATTGCTTAGAGCACGACAGCAATACCTAGAAATATGCCTCGTGTCGCCACACAAGTAACAAGCCCTAAGCTGCCGAATCTGGAAACTCTGTAGCGGTTGTGCACTGATAGACTGCTGATCGGAATACTGTATCTGAGAACCGCGGTTACCTGAAGAACTGTGAGAAGCCTGGAGAGCTGACTGGAAGGGCCTAGGAAGATGGCCTCTACCATATGAATCTCTGCTTCCAAACGAAGTACCAATGAATCTGCCGGAATGGCAGGGCCTCTTATCCGACCCATGACCACCTCTATGTGACAAAACCATCTCGACTCTGCGGGCCACATTGACCGCCTCCTGGAATGTAATCTCACTACCAGTCTCCCTAGCCATCTGAAGGCGAATCGGCTGAATGAGACCGTCAATAAATCTCCTCACCCTCTCCCTCTCTGTAGGAAGTATGATGAGAATATGTCGAGCCAAGTCGATGAACCTGGACTCATACTGGGTAACTGTTATGGACCCCTGTTGAAGGCGCTCAAACTGCCTCCAATAAGCCTCTCTCTGAGTGACGGGGAGAAACTTTTCCAGAAACAACTCTATAAACTGTTCCCAAGTTAAAGGTGGCAGACCGGCTGGTCTAGTCAAGCAATAATCCCTCCACCAAGTCTTGGCGGATCCAGACAGGCAAAATGCCGCGAAGTCTACCCCATTGGTCTCAACAATACCTATATTCCTGAGGACCTCGTGGCAACTGTATAGGAAGTTTTGGGGATCCTCCGAAGAAGCACCGCTGAAGGTAGTAGTGAAGAGCTTGGTGGACCTATCCAGTCTCCACAAAGCATCGGCGGACATGGCCGCCCCATTGCCGGCCTGAGCTACTGCTTCCGGCGGAACCATCATAGCTAGCTGAACTGCTGGGACCTGAGCCTGGGGAGCTACTTGCTCCGGAGTACGAGTAGCCGTAGTCTGAGCCCCTTCCCCAGCCTGAGGAGTGGCTGGTGCTACAGGAAGTAAGCCCACTCTAGTGACATTCTCCATGAGGCCCACCAACCGGACCAAAGCGTCCGGAAGGACTGGGGTAGCAATAAACCCCTCAGGGACCTGAGCTGGGCCCACCGGAACTGCTGGGGCCGGAACCTCCTCGTCAAGATCAATCTGAGGTTCCGCCATTGGTGTGGCTGCAGGAGGCTGAGTCCTGCCCCTGCCTCGACCCCTAGCTTATATCTCGTAATCTGTAAGGAATTTGGAGATGATCCAAAAATGAAAGTTGTAGCCCTTTGAATCTAGTTTCCAAAAAGATAAACCATCCATCATTTGGACAT
>MCJB01001038.1:0-16545 GCA_002018475.1 Nicotiana obtusifolia | reverse complement strand
GGTAAATAGATATCGCAAATATTGTTCGTATTCATGCTTATATTTGTAAATGTCGGCCTTCACTGTAGACCGAGGCCATCCTTTAAATGTAGGATTATAAATTTTTCTAATATAATGTATAAAATGGGAGTTAGAAGGAAAACTATATGGTAAGCACATAACTGTTACCATTTTTGATAGTTCTTCACGATCCTTGTTTGGATCGTAGTATAAAATTCTCCCGGTAACGGTGTTAATTCCGGGTTGGACTAAGTTTGAACCTACACTAGTTGTCACCGGACTACCTCCGCCCGCCCCCTGTTCCGCAGCTTTCATTTGCAAATATATTTATTTTTCTCTAGGGTGTCTCATTATGTGCCTAGTTAAACTACCCGTACCGCTACGGTTGCCAGTAAATTTATGAGCCAACAAAGACCCACAACTTTTACACTTAGCTTTGTTTTCTTCTCTTAATTGAGTAAGAAAATGCCAAACAAGAGATGGTTCGGGCCGTCTAAGAGGTCTTCTATCAAATGTAGGGGTTAGTACAGGAAGGTCATCAGTTGGGTCATTATTAGGACTAGTAGGTGTATCTTCTAAATCGGGTTGCGTTTCATCTAATCGGGTTGGGATTCATGTAAATCGGGTTGGGTTTCATTACCATAAAGAGCGTTCATCGTTTCATCATCTAATCGAGTATCGGGTGTAATATTGTGATAAAATTGACTATCGGAAAATTGCATTAAAGGGTAATCACTATCAAGAATATTAGGTAGAGGAGGACGGATAGCAGGGGGAGGAGGAGTAGCTTGGCTACTAGATTGACCAATTTTCGCTTTTCCCTTCCCCTTACCACCAAATATTTTTTTCAATGAAAAATCCATAGTAATTATAATTAAACTAATTAAAACAAACACAACAATATATTAATTATAATTAAACTAATTAAAACAAACACAACAATATATTAAAAATTAAAGAGTTGGAACGAGGTTACCGGATTGAAGAACAACTTCTTGAAAATTGAATATTGTTGAAGACTTGAAGACTTTAATACTTCAATTCACCAACTTCACAATTTTTTACGAAATTGAAATAATAATATGAGCACTTATGGAAATAATTAGAGAGAGATTGAAGGAGATTGAGAGATATTGAGAGAATTTGTGAGTTAAAAATGAAAGAATGGGGGGGTATTTATAGGTGGGAATAGGTAAAAAGTGTATTTATAAAAAGTTTAGGGTTAAATTAAAGTTTGGGGGCCAAAATGGCTATTTTTGGAACCCCAAACGGTCAAATTGAGGCTCCAACGGCTAGATTTTAAATCTGACCGTTGGGCCATTTTTTTTAAAAAAAAAATAATTTAAAATTATAGCCGTTGGGCCCGGACCAGGCCCGCCAGCCGGTCCCGGGCCTGGCGGGTTTTTTTTGGGAACCGGCCCGTCGCGGGCTTTGCACCATTTGAGGCCCAGGCACGGTAAGGACCGGACCACAGGCCCGTTAGTCCCACCAGGACCGCGGGCCTGGGCCGGTCCTGGGCTAGGCCCACCGTGGGCCACAGCACTATTTGTAAAACACACAGTAACTCGCATCCCAAAGCAATAAACTATCATTTCTAGTTATTATTATCTCATTACTCTGTTCCGACATCGATTGTAGCACTTTCGACTCGAGGGTGACCAAGGTCAAGATTGTTCAACTTGTGTGGTTTGCATTTACTTTTTTTATCATTAATTTCAATCTTAATCTGATTCTCATTTTGTATCAAGTTAGATCACGTTTCTTTAAAATCACGTATAAATTCAATTGTTATCCGATTTTGAGGGAGCTATAATATCTTATCACAACTTGCCTCCTAATTTTATTGACTCGGGGTAGGGACCACTACGAGCTTATCGACCCAGTGGCAGTCCTCCTTGACCTTCTCGAGGATACTATCGAAGATCGAACATATATCTCGAGACCGTCTCGTATAGACCCGGTACCGAGGAGGTTTTCTCAACCTCAAAATCGGCTCCGACTGGGCACCTCATAGGGACGAACACATTTGAGGGGGTTTTGGTGTCGGCTCCTCAGTGGCAACATACGAAACATTCTCAGACGGTCTCGAGGAAGAAAGGTTTTCTTTTTGGGGAACGGATATTGAAGTCTTTGCCATTGCTTCTGAATAGAGGAGAAAAGAAGGTGCTGATGAAAGAGGAGGTATAATTAGCAGATAACTTATGAAAGCTTTCAGAAAACCAGAAGGAAAAAAGGTTAAAGATAAGAGTGATGAAGTTTTCTTAAAACACAAATGCAGATGTTTGAATGTAAAAGTTCTAATGAATGGATGAAAAGGGTACTTATAGTTTTCTCAAATAGCAGTTCACATCTTGAAGCGGCAGACCGTTAAATGACACACATTTAATGCCTTGAAGACTGGACCAACGGGATATTTCAACTATTCTTATCACTTAAGTCCTGAATTTGTCGTCATTTATCAGAGTGAGAATCGGAAGCTCGTATAATGAGAATCTGAGGCTCATATCGTTTCTCATCACTTACTCTCCGAAAAACGAGGGAACTACCGAGCTCACCTATTGCATGAAAATAATGGGGTGAAATATAATGGATTGAAGATCGATCCTGGATTCCATCGAACCTAGATACGAGGTTAGAACATGCGCCTTCAAAGATTATCAAGTCCGTGACCCCGATACTGACTCTGACTTCGAATCAGCTCGAGAGAACATCATCGAACCAAAATAACGAAAGGCTGAATTATCCATAATCGGTCGCACTTCACGGCGGGAATCTCGGTACATATCAATGAAACTCACTAATTAGCAAATCATGAGATTTTTTACCTTATATAAAGTTATACCTAAAGTAGGACTCCCCTATTATATAAAGGGGGTCTGATTATTTGTAAAACACACGGTAACTCGCATCTCAAAGCAATAAACTATCATTTCTAGTTGTTATTATTATTTCATTACGTTGTTCCGATATCGATTGTAGCAGTTTCGACTCAAGGGTGACCAGCTTTTAAAGCCAAGATTGTTCAACTTATGTGGTTTGCATTTACTTTTCTTATCATTAATTTCAATCTTAATCTGATTTCTCATTTTGTATCAAGTTAGATCATGTATCCTTAAAATCACGTATAAATTCAATTGTTATCCGATTTTGAAGGTAACAAAAGTAATATTTGGATTCTCTCTGCTTGTCTTTATTCAAAGTTCCATGCACTGTATATAATCTTAGGTGCTGACCGATTTTGTACTTGCCAATTAGTTGTGTAATAGTACGATAACGCTTAAACCAGCGAAGTGCATATGCAAATTTTCAGTTTTTGGGCTAATGTTTATTTATGGCAAAACGTAACATTCAAAGGTTTTTAGTGTTTTTAGTAACATTTTTGTTTTTAGTGTTCATTTGTGAAAGGCTGGGAGAACTACTTAATTATAGCCAACATTCAAAGGCCGAGCCACAGTTTTGGCTAAAGGTTCGGTCAAACTCAATAGCTTTGATTAAAATTATATATTTATCTTAAAATTTTCATTAAATATATATAAATTATTAATTTAAAATGCATTAACTTATAAAAGATTAGTATTTCGAACCATAAGTTTAGAACCTTGCGCAGAGCTTCTGCTGTACTATTAATTGAGCTTGTTTTTCACGTGTAGTGCTTCTCAATTGTAGATTTGGGCCTATATATGTGTGTGCTTTTACTTGTTGAACTTTTTTTTTGTTTACTTTTTGCAAAAGTGTTCTGTCTTGAATTGATAAAAAAACGTTACTAACTTAAAACAAATCCTCAAATAGTTGATATATCTGAAAAGTTAATCGATATACGAATCATTTGAGTACTGACTCCTTCATAGTACTCATTACAGTTTGGGATGGCTACAACCAATAGAAAGGGCGCAATAGCATAATTATTACTTTTTTGCATTTTCAGTTTAGACAAGGTAATTTCATTTGACATAAAATTTAAAAATAAAAAGAAGACTTTTGAAATGTGTAATCCTGAAAGCTTAAGGATCAAAAGTTTTATGGGGGGCCATTATATGTGTGTGGCTCTAAAAGCTTCTCATTAAGGGTAAAGTACGTAAAATAAAAAGTTCACAGTTAATTTGTTTCTAAATATAGAAATATGTTATTCTTTTTGGAACGAACTAATAAAGAAAATATCTCATTTAAATTAAAACGAACGGAATAGTACTTACTACTAACTTTGAGAGTTATTACTTTAAATCCATTCTTTCTTCAAAATACTAATAGGTAGTTAGAAATGATTGCCTATTATATTTTGGATGAAATTTATCTACAAGGAACGCGAAATAAGAAGTGATTCATAATACAGCCGAACTTCTCTAAAATAGTATTTTTATATAACAGTCATTCACTATAAAAATCAAGTTTTCTTGGAATTGATTTTTTATGTTATATTATAATATATGTTCTCTATAACAATACTTCCTATAGCAGTCAAAAAAATCAGAACAAACGTGACCGTTATAGAAAGGTTTGATTGTATTAAAGATAGTCCAACCCCATCTACCCATTGTAAGGACTTTTAGATAGTTGTTATATGCATAGCGGACAATGATGGATTGTTTTACGGAAAAAGTAGGGTATTATTGAAGGCGTGTTCACAAAGGGCCTGCGTCCAAAATCAACCCCACCTAAGGCAAACGTCAGATATAAAGGTATAACGAATAATCAATTACCAGATATGAAATAATTGGCAATATCTTGTCCTCTATATTTTGGCCTCTTCTCATTTGGCTTCACTGCTGAACAATCCCATCTACTTTCTAGATATTTTAGAGAAAATGGTGTATATACTAATGAAGGAAAAGTACAAACAAACACAATAAGATGGACAGAATTATCGATTTGAATATCCCGCATATTTTGATGAACTTCATGTTATTAACCCTCTTAATTAACTTGCTGAAAATTATAGTTTAGACTGTAATGCCCCAATATTTTAAGTGAGGATATATTGCACATTTAGAAAATAATTTAAGTCCAAAAAAAAAAGAGGAAAAAATAAAGGAATCCTAAACAAAATAAAAACAAATAAAAGTAGTAAACCTAGTTAAACTAAAATACAGAGACCAAATCCCATTAGGAACATATTTGACAAAAAAAAATTGAAAAGGGTTAAAGGAAAAAAAAGAAAAAGAAAAAAAGAAGAGAGGACAAAGAAGCTTGGCTTCTGGAAAACGAAAACATAAAAAGAAACAGAGAAAGAAAGAAGAGGAAAGGGAAGAAGAAAAGAGAAAAAAAAAAACGGCAAAGAAAGGAGAAAAGAAAGAAACAAAGTTCTATTTTCTCAATCTTGTTCGCCGCAAGTCCGCCACTGCTTCGGTAATCTTGAGAGTTGATTTCACAAGAATTTTGTAATCAAAAGTAGGTTTACTCTGTTCTAGCAAAGGGATTTACAGAGAAGGGGAACAAGCTAGGTAAGTAAATTCTAAAACTTTTCCATGGTAATCTGATTCCTTTACTTAATACTTAGAACACTATTAGCTATTATTTCGTTAACTAAGGGAAGAAACAACAAAATTCAAGTTACTTTTAATCTAGTACAGACAATGGAATTTTATATACATGATTCTTATAGGGCTGAGCAGATATAATTTTGGAATTGGATTAAAAATTTGAAAGATAAAGTTAAAGGGAATTGAGAGAAATTCATGGGACTTTTTCGTGAATTAATTGGGTATATCATATGAATAGGTTGTATTTAATAGAGTTTGAAGTATTCTAAATTACCAGTAGCATGAGTAAGTATAAATTGACGACTTAAAAGTCAAACATGAAACCCAAGGGTTGGATATTCTAAATTAGCTATGAATTAGCCTAAATAAAGAAATTAACATGAGATCGATATTATGTAATTATAGATTGATTGGAGGAAGTTGTACGAATTGCTCGAGGTGAAGCATTTGGTATTTCGGCACGAGTACTGTGAGTAGTAATCTTACCGCAACTTTTGTTTTCATAACCTGCATGGTTTATACATGATTTTTAAAATAATACTTGTTACCGAATATTTGAAATTTGCATGTGGGACAAGTCCTTTACTTGATATGGTACTAAACAGCTTACTTGAGATGTTTACAATTATTTGAAACGCTTCCACTGTTACTAGACATGTTTCACTGTTATTTGAGATGTGATTACTGTTACCGAAATAGGATTATATGATTTGATAAGAACTGAAATGTCCTATATTATTTTAAAATAGTTTCTACGAGTATATATGGATTACAGATACAAGTATAAATGGGAGTAGACATTGAAGGATCCCGTAGCTAACGGCGGGTTCGTTAGACCTGGTGCACCTTGTATTTACAGATTACCGATTACAGTTATAGCCCTCGCTAGTGGGAAGGTAGAACTAGCATACCGTTACCGATTTCCCTCGAGTAGGGACTACCGTTATATATGACTTCTGAAAAGAAGTCCACAGTTATACCGATTACATGATCCGTTCATTGAAACCTCCCAAAAATGTGAATACTGATATTTTACAGTTGTTACAGAGCTTATTACTGAATTGTTTATTATATTTTACTACAAGAAAAGCGTGATGAGATTAGAAATTATTTATTGTTTCTGAAAGAGCATTTTTATGTGATTTTCTCTTTGAGATACTAGCATGTTTTTTGACTTGTCCCCAAATAAAAACGGTTGTGGTTAAGTATTATTATTCACTGAGCTAGCGACTCATTCCCCGCTAATTATTTTTACAGAGACAGCAGTTGACGCAGGCGAGGATCTCGTTAAATAGAGCGCACAGGTTGATATTTCTCGGTGAGCCTCGCACTTGTTCGCGTGGGCAGAGATTTTACTTATTGTTATGGTCTTTTCGTTGAACTCTTAGAGTCGCTCCATAGTCATTATTGTAGTCATGCGTATTCTTTCGTAATTATAGTCTTATGTTGAGTATCGTTCTCATTTATCAAAGTTGGAGATAAATTAGTATTTATAGTGGTTAGTTGGTGGTTTAATTATGGTGGAGACTTGTATTGGTTAATTAACAAGCTGTCAACTGTTCCGTATAATATTAGGATGTTTGGTTGTTAATTTGAGACAGGAAAGTTTTTTTGGGATGGTCCAAAAACAGGGAAAACTCTGTCCGATTTTCTGTAAAATTTCGGATGAGGCTTACTTGGGAGCACTTGCTCCTAAGCGCCGGTCACAATCCTAAATTGGGTCGTGACAACAACACACCCACATATTTATAACAAAATATAGTATTGATATCATGCAGGTTATTTTTATTAGGAACAGTATCTATGCTGAAATAAAGTACAAGTGAAATTAATAAAATGAATTTTTCATAGAGAATTGCAAATTAAAAGGTTGTGAATTGTAATTTTTCTGTACCGTTTCTCATGTGCAATTATCAGTTCAAATTAACTTATTTAAGAATTTCGCATAAGGTTTTTGGATGATTGCATTCTATAAGAAAAAGATTAGTTAGAAACTCTAATTCATATCAAAAAAATAAATAATCATAAAACATATTTTTTCAAAAACAAACGCAAAGTATGTGTGCAAAAATTTCATATTTTCGAGAGAACATAAATGATTAAAGTATTTCTTTTCAATTCAAATCGGACTTACTTTTTAAAAAATGTCATTAGAATGAATTTTAAATTGAATATATTGACCGAGAGGTTTGAGAGCTTATTTAGGGCATAGTTCTTTATTTATCAAATTAGCTAAATAGGGCCGGAACAACTATTATTATTTTCAAGAACTTATATTTTTTTTGAATTTTTATTTTATAATTCTAGCATAACGCTTATAATATTTATATAATTTTTAATATTTTATATTGTCTAAATGGGGTACACGCGCAACAAGCATATTATGAGATTAGTATTAATAATAATACTAATACTAATGATTTTTTATAGCTTACCGTAAGTGATGGCCGGAGCTGCGAGATTACTATATTCATAACCAAGTATTCGAGAGATGAGAATGATTTTAAGGATTGTAAGACGTTGGTCGAGTTGGAATTAAGGCGTCCAAGCACTAAGTCCGTAAACAACTCCTCCTTTTGCTACCTGTTACGCAGTGCAAATGTAAATCATATCTTTTTTGTTACATAAGAATGAATTGATCTTTTGTGTTACATGAGAAAGAATGGTTCTTATTAAGTCCAATGGATAGATTTTCAGTCTATTTATAAGGTACACAATTAGTGTGCTTATCAAATTATTGACGACATTTTGACGTTACTTTAAATATAAAATGCACATTGTTGATTTCTGATGTCATGCTATAATTTTATATATTTTGACGTTATTTATTCTATTTGCTTGTCGTTTGGATGTTAATTTGTGCGACAATTGAGCTTAATAGAGTTTATTTTACGTGTAGGAATGCTTGGACATGAAGTTGAGAAAAGTTGCACGAAATGATATCTCAAAGCTACAAAATGGAGCAATAAAAGAAGACGTGCAAGTCAATGAAAAGTCAAGGCCGTAGACATTGCAAGGCTTTGTCCAGGGCATTATCACTGGCGCCTCTGATAGCGCCTCGCAGGGTAATATTGGCACATCTGATGGTGCCTCGCGGAGTAATGTTGGTGCCTCTGACAATGCCTCGCGCCGTCGATACTCATCCAAGCCATTTTTATTTCCTCATTTGGACTTGTAGACCTCGGCCCCTGCATATATATAAATACCTCTTAAGGTTAGTTTTTGAAGGGTTAGACATCATTAGAGAGGCAAAAGGCTACGAAACACTCTGGAGCACGAATCACAAGAGTTTTTCTCTTCGCTTTTCTTTAATTTGTTGTTTAATACTTTTGGATATTACTATGATTATTTACACAATTATGAGTAGCTAAACCCGTCATCTAGGATTGAAGGAACCAATTATTAGATGAAGTCTCTTGATTGCGTATAGATATAATTGAGCCGTTATTACTCTCTAATTGTTCAACTATGTATTTCTTGTGCTTAATTGATGGGTCCTTGATTAATCGTGTCTAGTTATCTTGTGTTGCTTGAGAGAAAACACTTGATTAGATTGTAGTTGATGAACTACGCCACTTTCGAATAAGTTAAGAGATTAATTACTTGGATTTAAAAGCGGGATTAGAGATAATAAAACTTTGGCCTGATCTTTATGAGTTCTACGAATTGTCAGCTAAAGTAGTTCGAGAGAATATTTCTAGTAAATTATCGTAATTGATTGAGAGATAATTGAGATAAACAAGAACTCATCATCCTTAGAGAGTGTTGCGGCGAGATTATAGTTAATGTGTTAGGAATTAATCCGGCAATTGGGAAAATTATAGACACTAGATCTTTTTCTCCTTGATTCAACCTCATTCTTGCTAGTTGATAGTTTCTATTGTCATTTTTTTAGTTAAGTAACTTTTGCTAATTCGCAAATCAAATCTTGAACTCTGAAAGTTGTCTGAGCTTATGATTAGTGATATTGAAAAGTTGTAGCAAATAGGTTAGTTCCCTATAGGATTCGACTCTGGACTCTTGAACCAGATTATTTTTACAGCAACCGCTTAGTCCTTTTTGTAACGCATAATTGAGCGTGATCAATTTCTTAGCAACAATTTTCTTGTGATCTCAAATTGACTCGTTTGTATTATTTATATTGTTCTTAATTAAGCCCCAAGTCTCTGCATAGTAATCATAGGTTGGAAAAACGGCATGTACTACTAATGGAGAAACGGATGAAGCACAAAATTTACACCATTATATGCCACAACAATGCAAAATTTCATGAGATTCTTGGGGTCGTTTTGTTGGTTTTGGAAGGAGATTTAGGCTTCATTTGTTGCACTTAGGAAGGAGATTTAAGCCTCATTTGTTTGCTCTCAATGAAGGTCTGAATCTTAGTCATTTAAATTTAAGTACATTTATTTTTGATAAAATAACTTAAAAGCGATCTAAACTTGCATCCATTTATCATTTCGGTATATAAACTTATAACTTTCCAATTTGACATTCAAATTTCATAGAATGGCTATTAATAAACACCTCTTAGTGAGTGTGTTCCACAATTGCTACAACAAATATGGCACGTCACATTTTTAGCTGCTAAATCTTCAATTTTTTAGTCTTTCAAATATCTTTAATTGTGGTCCCCACCTCTCTTGTAAACCCACTTCATTTTCGTCATTTTTATGTTCTTACTCATTGTCTTCAATGGCCACCACAACAGCAGAAACAGACCTGGCAAATTCTAAAACTCTAGACTTGCATATTAAATAGGCTGCTATTAGACAGCTGACATGACACAAACAGTGAGATTCATTTACTTTAGGTGCGTGAAGATGTTAAAATCCAGCTGATATGGATTTAACAGAAATAAAACCACCCAAAATATTTACTTTAAGTCTAAATAAAAAAGAAAAAAAAAGAACGAGCTTTTTGATGCTTCATCTCGTCGAACGGCTCGGTAAGTTTCTGGAAAACGTGAGAAACAATAATCATGTGGAATCTGATTGTGGGAAGTAGTTGTCCCTGTGGATTCTAGCGACTAAAAACCCACCTAATGATTATATGTTTGATCTTTGGCTAGCCGTTGCCGGAATTAGGTGTTTAACGGATCACTAGAGATTTTTTCTTGAAATCTCTCTTCCTTATATATATAATATATATATTGATACCTAATTCTAGTTATCGACTAATGGAACACTAAATTGAGTGGAAGTGAGAAGAGAGAAGAAAAAGAAGGACAAGTCAGAAAAAGAAAGAAATCAGGAAATTCTTAGTATTAAAAAAGTATCTATCCCACTTACAATTCTCCTATTTATATATCTATTACAAGAATTCAAATGAAATGCAAATAAAGTGCAAAAGAGCTGAAAATGCAGCTAATTAACTTTCCCCCCATTATTCATATTTGAAATTTTAGCAACACCCACCACCACCATCCTCAACCATAATTGATTATCGCTACCAATCACTACTAAATACTACCAAAAAACCACCACCATCAACCAAAATCACCACCAACCATCACCTCTAATCGGCACTCACATATACCTCTGTTAGCCATCACCACCATTTTACTCTATATATGTTTTGAATTTATGTTTATTAATTTTTTAAAAAAAATGATAAATTCTATATATTCGGATGTTTAAAACATAAACATTCTCAATTATTTAGAATTCAAATCTTAAAACACATTATAATATTCAGATTCAAATGTCTTAATCTTAATACGCATCTTGATATTCTGCGTTTTAGGGTAAAATATGGCCAGAGGAATATACATATTACTGATGGATTGATCAACGAAAGATAGCTTGTGAAGTATAAGTGTAGAAGGGGTGAGAGAGGAAGGTTTGATAAAGGATTTGTCACAAATGAAAACAAGTGATGGTGATAATTATAATGCCGAAGCGGCCATGGTTAATGAACAAATAACACTACTTCAATTGCCTACAGATTAATTACCTACAGTATCATCCGAAATATGTGTATCAATAGCCCCTCGATTGAAAACACCCTTGTCCTCAAGGGTGAAGTGTGAAAATTTGGTGCGCAAATCTGAAGCAAACTCCCAAGCAGCTTGAGCTGCATCTAAATCCTTCCATTTGATCAAACATTGGGCGACAACCTTGTTCCCCTTCTTGATGAGTCACCTTGCTAATACTGCTTCTGGAAAAGGGCATAAATGACGGGCCAAGTCCAAAACAGGAGGGTGAACAATAGTGGAGGGTAGAGCATAGCAGAACTTAAGTTGAGAAATATGAAAAAGCGGGGTGAAGTTGGACCTCAGGAGGAAAGAGAAGCTAATAGGAAACAACTCCCACCCTTTCTACAAATGGATATGGACCAAAATATTTGAATGTCAACTTGTGATAGGGAGAGATGGAAAGTGTGGACTTTTTATAAGGCTGCAGCTTAACAAACACCCAATCTCCCACCTTAAACTCTCTATCAGACCTATGGCTATTAGTCTGTGCCTGCATTCGTTGCTGAGCTCTGCCCAAAGTGGAATTTGGCCAGCTGAAGTTTAAATTCCCTAACCAACAGAATGTCTTCAACAACATCAATGGAGGAATCACCAGGGAGGTAAGGTAGGTGTATGGGAGGAAGATAGCCATATAAGAGTTTAAAAGGGGTAGTTTGAATAGCAGAATGAGGGCTGGCATTTTACCACCACTCAGCCAATGACAAGAAGGAGCACCAGTCTGTAAGACAACCAGTGCAAAAACATCTCAAGTATGTTTCCAAACACCTATTGAACACCTCACTTTGACCATCAATCTATGGATGAAGGCTGTTGAAGTCTGTTAGGTGACTCTCTGAACATTTAAGAATTCCTTCTAAAAGGAGCTGATGAAAATAGGATCCATGTCACTTGTAATAGAAGCTGGAAACCCCTTCAGTGTCGACGCATCTTAACAGATTGAGGCCTGGGGTTCTTTTGTACAAGATATCACCACTTAGAAAGAAACTGCTTTCCTGTCGCTTGATGGTTCTCTTTTGGTCTACACTGGCTTGATCAAGATATTCTTTGATTTTCATAAACCTCTTGATGTCATGACACCATGGTTGAACACTTGTTTCTATTTCAACCGTGTTACAATAACCATGCCTTTCACGAATCTGGATCTCCAGAGGGTCGATGAGGGCATTGCCTGGGTATGGTAACACCGAAGCCAAAGTAGCCAAGGCATCAGCTAATTCATTGTGACAACGTGGGATGTACCTGAACTCTATTGATTCGAATTGTTTGCTCAGGTGTTCCACATGTTGTTTATATGGAATAAGCTTGATGTCTCGGGTTTCCCATTCTCCTTGGACTTGTCGGATAATCAAATCCGAGTCTCCAATGATTAACAGATGTTAAACGTCCTGGGCGATTGCCATATTCATACCCATAATACAAGCTTCATATTCAGCTGTGTTTGTGCAGAAAAATCGAAGCCTGGCCGTAGCCGGATAATGTTGACCATCAGGCGAGATCAGAATTGCCCCAATCCCAACACCTTTTGCATTTACCGCTCCATCGAAGAACATCTTCCAAGTATTGGTGTCTTCGGATATCATCTCAATTGAATTTACTTCCTCGTCCGGGAAGTAAGTATTCAAAGGTAGATATTCATCATCAACAGGATTCTCAGCCAGATGGTCGGCTAACTCCTGGGCTTTCATTGCCGTGCGAGTGACATAGATTATGTCGAATTCTGTGAGCAAGATCTGCCATTTTGCTAATCTCCCAGTGGGCATCGGCTTCTGGAATATGTATTTTAGCGGATCCAATCTGGTGATGAGATAAGTGGTGTATGCTTGTAGATAATGCCTTAATTTCTGAGCAACCCAAGTTAAAGCACAACAAGTTCTTTCCAACAGAGTGTACTTGGCTCCGTAGCAGGTGAATTTCTTACTCAGGTAGTAGATAGCCTGTTCTTTCTTTCCAGTCACATCGTGCTGCCCCAGGACACACCCGAAAGAATTTTCCAAGACTGTCAGATACAAGAACAGAGGTCTCCCTGGTTCAGGCGGGACTAACACTGGTGGATTTGACAGGTATGTTTTGATTTTGTCAAAAGCTTCTTGGCATTCGTCGGTCCATTTGATGGCTGCATCCTTTTTTAACAACCCGAATATGGGCTCACATGTAGAAGTTAGTTGAGCAATGAACCGGCTGATATAATTCAATCTCCCCAAAAGACTCATGACATCCTTCTTGGTTTTGGGAGGGGGTAGATCTCGAATAGATTTTATCTTGGTTGGATCTAGCTCAATGCCCCTTCAACTGACAATGAAACCCAGGAGCTTGCCAGATGGGACTCCAAACGCACATTTGGCTGGATTCAGCTTCAAATCGTATTTTCGCAGCCTCTCAAAGAATTTCCTTAGATCCCGGACATTATCGTCCTTAGTTTTGGACTTGATAATCACACCATCCATATATATTTCTATTTCCTGATGCATCATGTCGGGGAAAATGGCAGTCATAGCTCTCATGTATGTTGCTCCGGCATTTTTCAATCCGAATGGCATGACCCTATAACAATATGTCCCCCAAGGGGTGGTGAATGCTGTCTTTTCAGCGTCTTCTGTGTCCATCAACACCTGATGATATCCCGCGTAACAATCCACAAAGGACTGTATTTCATGTTTGGCACAATTGTCAACCAGAATATGTATGTTTGGCAGAGGGAAGTTGTCTTTGGGACTTGCTTTGTTTAGATCTCTATAGTCCATACACACTCGGGTTTTCCTGTCTTTCTTTGGTACTGGGACTACATTGGCTAGCCACGTGGTATACTAAACTACCCGGATTACTCTTGCTTTCAGCTTTTTTGTGATCTCTTCTTTGATCTTATCACTGATATCAGTTTTGAATTTTCTATGCTTTTGCTGAACAGGGGGGCAATTAGGGTATGTCGGCAATTTATGAACCACCATGTCAACACTGAGCCCTGGCATGTCATCATATGACCAAGCAAACACACCTTTGAATTCGAACAGGAGCTGAATTAGTGCATCTCGAGTTTTTTCATCTGTGTGAATGCTTATCTTAGTTTCCCGGATTTCTTCGGAACTGCCCAAATTAACCGGCTCGGTGTCATTTAGATTTGGCTTAGGCTTATTCTCGAATTGTTCCAATTCTCGATTAATTTCATTAAAAGCCTCTTCTTCATTATATTCCAATTATTGATTCATTACATCATAATTAGACAGCGTGTTTGGATCTGGGCATGAAGTCCGCAAGCATGTCATGTTACTTAAAGACGCATTATTAGAACTGAAAAGAAGAAAGTAAAACAACATAATCAAAAGGAGGTGTTTGACGAAATATGGATTTTCATTTCATTGAATTTTTAAAGATAACAGGGTTTACATTTGGAATTTTAAAAGACAAGAAACTAAAAGAAAACATCCGAGTTACACCCTGAGATAACTCGTGATGCAAGAAAAGGTGACAAGACAGATCTACGGGGACTCCCGCCTGGTTGGGAAGGGCGTAGCCACCCAATTTTGCAATTTGGCATTAGGTCCCATGTACAGCACCTCAGCAGTGCTTGATCCTTCACCTTCCTGAACCATGTGGGTTTCATATAACATTCATTTCATAGCCCCACAGATTTCCTCAATTTCTTCAACCGTGAAGGATTCTTCTTCCTCTTCATCACTGTATTTAGGCTTGACGAAGGTTTTGTACAGAGGCAAGATTGGCTTAGTTAAAACCCAACCATCATTCTTCCGCTTCTTGCCCATTTAAAGTCAGCTAGCGTGGGCTGGAAACCTAGCCTGAAAAATCCCTCGCTAGCAGTCGAGGTGATGGGTTGAGCTGTTCTGTAATGACTCGTTTTACGCCCCAATTTATTTTCTTAATTATATTAATTGAAATTAAGTTGAGAAAATTTACTCGAAGAAAATTGGAAAGAAATGAGACACATGGTCTCGTTTGCGAAAGTCTAAGTCACAAAAGTCAACCCGAAATTGACTTTTGAGTTAGAAGGCTCGGATTTGAATTCCGACGACTCGACTAGCTTCGGGATAGTATATATGACTTAGAAGAGTGACCGGAATAAATTTAATAGACCTCGAACAGCGTGAGAATTGAATCGAGGAAGTTCGAAATACCGGTTGAAAGGTCGAATTTTGATCCGGAAGTCGGAATGAAATTCCGAAAGTTGCTGTAGGTTCCTTATGTAATTTTGGACTTGCGTGCAAATTTTCAGACCATTCGGACACCGTTTGGTCGGGTTCGGATCGAAGGATCGAATTGAGGATCCTTAGAAGTTCATCGAATTGCTTTCAATGCAAATTCTATAAATCGATGTTCATCTTAGTGTTCCAAAGATTGGAACAAGTTTGAATGAGGTTATAGAACATGTGTGCATGTTCGGATAAAGTCCCGGGGGTCTCGGGTGAATTTTGAATGGTCAACGGAACTAAATTCGCCGCTCTATAAAGCATTTACCTTAGATTTTCTGGTGTAGTTGATATTAAAATTAGCAAACGACCTCCAAATTCAATTTCGTTTGAAGAATTAGCTCTGTCTTGAAATTACGGAGCCGTAGCAAAAAGAATCGTCCAAATCGGACTTCGTATGAAAAAGTTAGAGTAATCTTTGTAAAAGAAAGAAAGGAAATTGCTAAGGGGTCGCGAAGTTTCTGATTATTCAGCATTCTTGGCCAACTTTTCAGCTACTATAAATAGGACCTAGTGTCCATTTTGGGGCATCTGAACATTTCCATACGCTAAACCCACGGGAGATAACAATTGAAAACACCAAAAATCTTAGAAATCAACCCCAAGACACACATGCAATCAAGATTTCGAGATTTATCTTGCAAATAGAGGGATTTCACTTTCTTGAAAACGTTGGGGCTAATTGAGAAGAAGATTGAAAGTGGAGTTGAGGCAAATAGAGAGGGAATCACAATAAAATCATCGGGTAAGTGTTCTATACCCTAAAATCCCTCTTAGATTGTGATTTCTATACTTAATCCCATTATAAATTCACGAATTTGTGAAAGAGAAGGACCTAGGGTTCTTCTCAATTTCAAGAAAATATGAAAATTGGGGATTAAGGCCGATTCGA
>MCJB01001037.1:0-16547 GCA_002018475.1 Nicotiana obtusifolia | reverse complement strand
TGGCACGTCGTTTCTCTATCAAGGACCTTGGTACTCTGTCCTATTTTCTTGGAGTTAAGGTTCTACCGCACCGTGATGGTCTCCTACTATCTCAGCGGAAGTACATCCTTGATCTTCTGCATCGGACTCATATGGCTGATTCCAAGCTGTACTTACTCCGCTAGCGACTGATCAGCCGTTGTCTCTCCTAGATGGCACAGCCCTGGATAACCCGACTGAGTATCGAACTGTTGTGGGTAGTCTGCAGTATTTGGCCCTCACTCGTCTTGACATTGCTTATGCCGTGAACAAGTTATCTCAGTTCATGCATAAATCGACTACTGCTCATTGGGCCGCGGCGAAACGCCTGCTCCGTTACCTTTGTGGTACTATTGACCTTGGTTTACTTCTTCGTCGTGTTTCTCAGCCATCCTTGTATGCCTTCTCTGATTCTGACTGGTCCGGCAACAAGGATGATTATACCTCCACGAGTGCATATGTGGTCTATTTTGGTGGCTCCCCCATCTCTTGGGCCTCTCGGAAGCAGCGCATTGTTGCTCGCTCTTCCACCGAGGCCGAGTACCGATCTGTTGCCTCCACTGCTGCAGAGCTCCGCTGGTTGTGTTCTCTGTTGACTGAGCTTCGGGTGTTTCTCCCTGCTTGTCCTGTTATATACTGTGATAACGTGGGTGCTACGTACTTGTGTTCTAATCGTGTTTTTCACTCTCGGATGAAGCATATTGCCCTGGATTTTCACTTTATTCGGGAACAGGTTCAGCGTGGTATTCTACGTGTGACTTATGTTTCTGCAGCAGATCAGTTGGCTGATGCTCTGACGAAGCCGCTCTCTCGTGCTCCATTTTTGCTTCTTCGGTCCAAGCTTGGACTTACCTACCGCCGTCCAGCTTGAGGGGGCGTATAGACTAGATGTCCACTTAGAGTAGAGTTCTTTATATTTTATGTTATGTACTTAGAGTAGAGTTCTTTATATTTTATGTTATCTCCCCTTTGTAACTATTATAACACATCTAGTGGAATGAAATTAATTGTTCTACCACAAATAATTATTCTACACTTAGTCTTGATTCTAAGCGTGAAGTGATATCTACTACGAGTATTTAATAAGCCTTATATTGGTCAATGTATCGTCCATCTTTCACTTATAGTGTATAAATTTTGAGCTCCAACATTTTTTGCTTAGGAATATCTATTTAAGTTTATTAGATTAAGAAATGATGGAATATTGATGGTTTTTGAAATTAGAAAGTTGGGGAGGTGATGCCACATTGTGATTTTTGTGAGGGGGAAAAAAGTATTTGGAATTGCATCTAATATATATGGTAACTGTTAAAAGAATTTTCATAGTTTGTGTTATCCATTAGCAGCTATGTTTATTTTTCACAATTGACAGCTGATGTGAAGACTATTATATCCATATTTGTACTTGCACTGCGTTGTACGTGATCGAGTAAGCTACAACATCCGTTGCACGACCAGTTAAAGAAATTATGCAGCATTAGTTTTGCTTCTCAGCTAAAGTAGTTATTTGTGCATTATTTGTTATCTTATATATTTCAAAAACTGAATTCAATTTGTTTTTGTCTGAGTATGTGTTTTTATTGGTTTAACAGAAACTAGTCACATGTGATGCTCAATGAACAATAAGCTAAAAGTACGAAGTTGAAGAGAATCAAGGTTTATTGTTACTTTCATAGTCTAACTTCGACTGCTGATATGTTAATTTCATTTCATGAGTTGATGTCGTAAATTTTCTAACAACTTCTATTGTGCAGTTTGACTCAAAACTACAACCCACAAATGACATGGCTACAAAGTCACTGTCTAATGAATGTAAACTGCTGGAGTTATCAAGAACCGACCATGTTGGTTTAGCCTTTTCAAGATACTATAGATGATGACCTGGTATAATCTGATTTACGTAGGAAATATTGATTGAGAGAACAAATGCTCTGTTGTACGACGTCCGAATATTAGTAGTTGTTTCTGTATATATTATAAATTTAATGAAATATTGTTATGCTTTCTTGAATTAGTAGCATATTTATGATGTTAGAAGCGCACACAAAAGGTTATTTATGATCTCACAATAAGAAAGGCTTTAAATATTAGTATAATGGCAAATTTGGGTATAATTTTAGTTGCTGTCATAACAGCTATCAAAAGTTACTTTTATCAGCAATAAAATGGATATTTACCAGCCATAACTAATGCTATTTTCATAATAAAAGGCTAATTGAGGGCTATTTTAGTGGCCATTGTAATTGCTGGTACCCAAATGCCTCTGAAAACTTGATCTTTTAGCTGCAATAATTGGGACCTCTACCAGAACTCGATATAGTTGCCGCTAAAAACTTGATTTTTTAGCGACGCTGGATGCAACGGCAAAGATTAATTGCCAGTAAAAGTTTTTGCGACAATATCTATTGCTGCTAAAATGAATATTTATTGCCACTAAAGGCTTTTTTTTTGTAGTGGTATGATGCATTATGATTTATGTGAATCGTCGGCTTTGGTTTTCAAGTTATTCCGAATCGATTTGGAAGAATGAATTTCATCGTGAACTTTAAGTTGGAAGGGTTTATCAAGTTTGACTATTTTGTATTTGTCATCGGATTGGGATTTTGATGGTTCCGTTAGGTCCGAATAGTCATTTTGGACTCGAGCGTATGCCCGGATTTGCATTTGGATGTTCCCAAAAGGATTCGGCACTAATTGGCGAAAATTAAAAATTTGAAGGTTTGGAAAGTTCATAAGTTTGACCGAGAGTTGACTTTGATGATATCAGGTTCGGATTATGATTTCTGGAATTTGAGTAGCTTCATTATGTCATTGGGACTTGTATGCAAAATTTGGGTTCATTCCGGGTGGATTTGATATGTTTCGGCGCGGGTTTTGGAAGTTCAAAGTTCAAAGTTCATTTTAGTTCGCATTAAGGTGCGATTTGTGGTTTCGATATTGTTATGTGTGATTTGAGGCCACGAGTAAGTTCGTTTTATGTTATGGGACTTGCTAGTATGTTCGGGCGGGGTCCCGAGGGTCTCGGGTGAGTTTCGCATAGGTTTGGGTTGTGTTGCGCTCGTTTTTTTTATGTTTCGACGTCATTTCTTCAAGCACAAATGATACCACATTAAGCAAATGAGCTCTAATTTCTATTTTCATTGAAGAATTAGATCTGTATCATAATTACGTAGCCACAAAAAAAAAAAAGAATCGTCGAATTTGGACATCGTATGAGGGAAGTTATGCTCATTTTAGTGTTGGAGAAGAGAGCTGGTGCTGCTGCTTTGCAGATGCGAAGTTAGGTCCGCATCTGCTACCCCGCAGGTGCAAAAAATGGTCAAAAGTGGAAATGACAGCTTGAAATGCACAAGTGTGAAATTTTTGTCGCAAAAGTGAAAATCCTTGTGTATAAAAAATCAGATTGCGTTCTTTTGGCATTTTGAGCATATCTTGAGTTCTAGAGCTCTGATTGAGGTAATTTTCGCAGCGTTCTTCTCGTCTTTTCAAGGGGGTAAGTATCTAACTACAATTCTTGTATTTTAATATGATCACAAAAGTTCATTTTTGAATTAATCCATAATTTGATTGGAGAATTGGGGGGTTTTATCAAAAACTTTTCTAAAGTAAATAATTGACTTTTGAACATCGATTCGAAGTCGGAATTGGATGAAATTAGTACGGTCGGACTCGTAATTGAATGGGTTGTAAAATTTTATGAGTTTCATCGGGTTCTGAGGTGCGGGCCCGAGGTTGATTTTTGGGTCGATTTTGGGCTTTTGATTAAGATTCGATATTTATCGATTGAGTTTGTTTCCTTTGGCGTTGATTGATATATTTGATTTGCTTTTGGCTAGTTTCAAGCCGTTCGGAGGTCGATACGAGCGAGATGACATTTTTGGTGCATTGCTTGGCCTGCTCGGTATTGGAATTGGTTGATTAGAGGTAAGTAACACTTTTAAACTTGGTGTTGAGGGTATGAACCCCGAATTATGTGTTATGTGTTTGGTGTTGAGGTGACGCACATGCTAGGTGACGGGCGTGTGGGCATGTACCGTGTGAATTGGGACTTCGTTATTTTTGTGGTACTGTGTAGTTACCTGATCTTATCTGTAACCATGAAATCTCTACTTACTAGAGTTGTTGAGCTGTGATCCATGTTAGAAACCATGTCTAGGCTACATGCTTATTTAGTTGGGACCCACTGAGGTCATTACTGTTGTTGAGTTATTTGGTTACATTGCAATTTCATACTCAGTCATGTTCATTCATTGCATATTATATCTCAGTCTCGGTTGTTATTTAATGTTACATCATATCATCATTTTGGGCTAATTTCATGACATTGTGAGTCCGAGATACTGGATAGGTTGATGACTGAGTGAGGCTGAGGGCCTGATTTTGAGATATTTGATACTATAGCACGTAAGTTGTCCATGCGGATCCAGATATTGACACTATAGCACGTGAGTTATCTGTGCGGATTCAGATATTGATACTATAGCACGTGAGTTGTCCGTGCAGCACATGAGTTGTCCGTGCGGGTTATAACACTTAGGCTGAAGGAGCCCCTCCGGAGTCTGTACACACCCCCAGTGAGCGTAGTTGATTTTATATATATATATGTGTGTGTGTGTGTGTGTGTGTGTGTGTGTGTGTGCGCGCGCGCGCGTGTGTAGATCTAGTTGCATGCTACAATGAGCCTTATGGCTATATATATTTGGATCTAGTTGGACGCTGCAACGGGCCTTATGGCTATATGTGGATCGGGTTGCACGCCGCAGCAGGTATTGTACAGTGATGAGTGATTGAGTGTGCTGAGCATTGAGCATGGTGAGCGAGAAAGCTAGACAGTGAGATTGAGTACTCTGAGAGTGTGAGTACATTGGTTCATCTCTGAGATACATTGCATTTGACATGCACACTTGACATACAGACATAAAAATGCGTTTTTCCTCATGCTGTACGATATTGCGTCATTCATGATTTCACCCGCATATTGACATGTAGGCATAGAGATGTACTTTCCTCATGCTAT
This sequence comes from Nicotiana obtusifolia, assembly GCA_002018475.1. Lineage (NCBI taxonomy): Eukaryota > Viridiplantae > Streptophyta > Magnoliopsida > Solanales > Solanaceae > Nicotiana > Nicotiana obtusifolia. The sequence goes on along the minus strand of MCJB01001037.1, from coordinate 11,512 downwards.
CTGAAAAATGAAACATCTAAGTAATATACTCATATTTTGGTGATTTCGGCAAATGATTAGAGTTTTTAGGTATACTTGAAAAGAATCATTTATTTTTTGGAATTTTATACGAGCTGAGCATTTATTTATTGGGTTATTTCTTGCACCATCTTTACTATGTTATTATGAACTGTTGCTGGTTATTGAAGTTGGACTCTGACCCCTTGTCCCAGCTCGTCACTACTTTCAACTTAAGGTTAAGTTTGTTACTTATTGAGTACATGGGGTCGGTTGTACTCATACTACACTTTTGCACCTTGCGTGCAGATGTTGGCTGCTGACGTTGCTGTGATCGACGGGAGCTGGATTTAAGATGTACCAGCGTTTTAGTTGTAGCTGCCTCTTGTTCATGGTAGCCTTAGAATTATAGAAATCTGTTTATGTACATTTCGAACAGATGATGTATTTATTTCATACTAGCTTTGTAAATTCTAATCTTAGAAGCTCATGATTTGTACTACCAGTCCTGGAGAAAATTTTTGTATAAAAGCGGTGTATTATCATTTCTTATCTTAATAAATCTTATTAAATTGGATAGTTGTTAATTGGCTTACCTGATGGGTTGGGTTAGGTGCCATCATGACTAAGTGGATTTTGGGTCGTGACACTTAAATATAAAAATCACAAAATATATAATAAACATTGGCCATGTTACTTTTTACCACTTTGAATTTTAATTAATTGTTTCCTGTCATTAGTTCACAATGTTAGTCATTCAGTTAGTGCAACTTTAGGTAAAAAAGCATGATTGGGTTAATTATGTAAAAGGATATTCAATTAGGAATTAAGTTTGAAATTGGCTAATTTTGAAAAGCTGAAGAAAGAAAAAAAAAAAAAGGAAAGGGTTGCTGGTTCCTCATTATAACTGGGCCAAATCATTTGCAGCGGTCCAGTTACGTCTCAGATCCGCCCAAGCCCACTCCCGCACGGTCATGGCTCCCCCCCTTTAACCAAATGACACTGTTCATTCCCTTCAATCTCAGTCGTCCCTCGATGATGATCCAACGGCCCTGAATTGGCATGCCCTATCCCATATAACTGTCGAATTAGACCCCCTACCCCTCAAAGACCCCTCACCCCTCACTTCTCACCCCGCACTCTCCTCAGCCGAAACCACCCGCGAGAAATCGCTCCGCCGCTCCTGCCGTTGACCACCGGTTGGAAATCGCCTCGCCGGCAGGAGTCAACCAAACGACCTCTAAGCACCATTTTTCTTCTTATCTTCTTCCCCTCTACCCCATCCCACCAAGATCGAACCCTAACTCATACCCTACTTGATTTCTTTTTTCTACTTTTCATTATTTTAGCCCCAAGTTTAGGTCATATTTTTGTTTTCTTAGCATGTTAATGAATTCTATTACATGTCTACATAGTCGATCAGTAGTTGTAGCATATTTATTGTGTGATCAGTTAAGTCTAGTTGCCTCGTTAATTCGATGTTCCATTCAAATGCTGATTTCGTGCATTAGATACTTTGCCTAAGCAGTTGATTATTGTTAATATTTATTTAAGTCACATGCTTAGCCTGGGAAATCTTGTGGATAATTAGGACTTGAAGTTTCTAAGGGGTTTTAGGTCTGCTCCTTTGGTTTCGTTTGGTCCAGTCGAGTATTCAATTAGATGGTGACCTCCTGGGTAGTTTGAATTTGGGTCTAGGCCCATTTCTTTGTTGATTGATGAAGAGAAGTTAAAATGGAAAAAAAGTTGAAGGACCTCATGTGCAAATACTGAGGGTAATAAAGGGTATCTAAAGACTTAGTTTAGGGAATTATTCTCTGTAACTGCTGAGATGCTTCTAGAAGAGAGTAGTAAGGACTAATTGGGCAATAAAACAGTAAAACAGGTCTGGTGTGAGGGACTGGGGAGAGGGGGGTATGACAGAAATAGTAAAAGGACTGAAAAGAAAAAGAAATAACTGAAAGTGTAGCTGGCATTCTGTTACAAAAGCAGTACATTCATGGATTCTCAACAGTTAATATGTTAAAATATCAAATAAACTTTTTTAGCTCAAGCATGTGCATGTGAATTTGAGGAATAAAGTTAATATGTGGTATTCCCTCATGCATCTCACTGATATTTCACTCCTCTACGCATTCACTGCCAATTCACTTTCAAAACATACTCACTCCTTCCTTCACACGCACCTTCTCAATTTGCAAAAGCTGAAACACATTTTTTCTGCATTCAAATTTGAATTCCAGATTTGAAAACCAAAAAAATAAAAAATGAACAAACAAAAACAATTAAAATCTATTTGGCCATTTAAGATCTACTTGCCGCTTTTAAGGTACTGATTTCCACCTCCTCTAATGTAACAGTTGTTTGAATGCCATAATACCATCAAACTTGCTATAATAGGCTTCTACTTATGTGTTCTTTAAATGTTCCTTGGAGTATTTAGTATTTAAATCTATTTGCCAGATTAGAACTAGATCTAGAGTTTTAGTGTACAAAACCAGTATAAATCTGAGCATAATTGTTCATGCTATAATGATCATGAAAGCATTTTTAAATTACAATGGTTGACCAGTTAAAATAGAGCGAGAATTGAGATTTTCAGGTTGAATTGAAGCTGAAGAAATGTCAATTTCCCAGCAGTAATGTATTGGTCTATATTAGATAGATCTGAAAATTTGAAGAAGAAATATGAAAATTTGGAAATGTATTAGGCACAACATTTAATAACATGGGTCTTAAAATTCTCATCATACGTATTAATTTCCACTTTAGTTGGTTATTGATAGCCACGTGGCTAAAGTTGATTTAATGACAACTGGGTGTAATTTTATCCATACCATAATTATTTGACTTGAGGGGCTATTTAATTTAGTTTAAGTGCAGTATGTGTAGGTTAATTTTAAAATCCATCATATTTAAAAGTTTAGAAAATACATACAAATACTTAAGTTAAATCTTTTATTATAAGATCTTACATAAATGTACTTGAAAACTGAAGGAACACAATAATCTAAGCACGTTACATTAGCGGGTAAAAAACAATATGCTTCTCCGATCATGGATGGGCACTATTACAAGGCTATTTGATCGACATATATTCTCTCTTGAATATGACCACGATGGAGGAACATATTCAACTTCCAAACTTACCAGAGCTCATGAGCTTATATTAGACAGATCTGAAAATTTGACTTCATCGCCAAATACTGATCCCAATTGTCCAATCATGTTTATAGGAGGCGGTGACGAGAAATGCATCATGTCTTGCCGTCCTAGTGATGACCATTTGTTATGCATAACTTTGCAACCGAGGATGATACATTGTACCAAGCAATCTGTATCAATGTGTAACGAATTGACCAGTCGTTTTGAGTATAAGCGCTTCGTTCAGTGGCATAAGGTCTCGAGCTGTTTTGTACTATGTGTTATGACATGCGTGCATAGTCGAGTTCGAACTTCGGGGGATTCGGGATTTATATGGAAGAATGATTCATATTTTAGAAGCTTAGGCGATAAGAGTTGACTTTTCTGTAGACGGCTCCGGAATGGAACTTTTTTATGGTTCCAATAGTATGTATGGTGATTTTGAACTTAGGCGTGCGTCCGGTTGGATTTGGAGGTCCGTAGGGTAAATTGAAGCATTTCGGCGAAAATTGAAAAGTTGAAGTTTTTGGAAGGTTGAGGGGTTTGACCGAGAGTTGACTTTGGTGATATCGGTTGCGGAATGCGATTTCGAGAGTTGGATTAGCTCCGTTATGTCATTTGGAACTGGCATGCAAAATTGGACGTCGTTCCGGGTTGATTTGATGTGTTTCGGCATAGGTTTTACAAGTTGGAATATTCGAAATTTCATAAGTTCGATTCATGGGGCGATTCGTAATTCCGACGTCGTTTGATGTGATTTGAGACCTTAAGCGGGTCTGTGTTATGTTATGGAACTTGTTGGTATGTTTGGGCGGGTTCCCGGGGCCCTGGGTGTGTTTCAGACGAGTTTCAGATGATTTTATTGCTTGGGATCAGGTCTGTTTTTGGTGTATCCGCATCTGCGGAGGTTTGATTGCAGATGCGGAGCCGCTTCTGCGAAGGTTATGTCGCTTCTGCGATATTGAGGCCTGAGGGGGGACTTTGCTTCTGAGGGGGATTTATCGCAGGTGCGGTGGCCTCTTTTGCGGTCCACTGATCACAAATGCGAAGTGTCGCAGGTGCGACTCCTTTTGCGCAGGTGCGGCCACTGGGCTGGCCAGTTGAGTTCGTAGATGTGAACGTTTTTCTCGCAAATGCGAGAGCACAAATACGCTTCCTTGTCCGCAAATGCGGAAGTTCTCGACAGAACACTTATTAGTTGAGGGTTTGGCCATTTTTAACATAGCCCTCTTTTTTGGAAGATTTTTCGTGGGTTTTTCAAACAACTCATTGGGGTAAGTGTTCTCTATCCGAATCTTGTTATATTTCATGAATCCATTGCTATTTTCATCATTTAATTAGTGAATGAAGTTGGAAATTTGGGAAAAATTTATAAAATCTTTCAAAATGTAAAATGATGATTTGAAGGACGAATTGAGGTTGAAAATTGATAATTTTGGTATGGTTGAACTCGATATTGAATGGGTAATCGACTTTTTATAATTTTGGTCGGGTTCTGAGATATAGGCCCAGGTCGACTTGTTGGAGTGATTTTTCACTTTTTAGCGATGACCGTTATTTCATTATTTAATTTAGTTTCATATAGTTATAATTATACTATGAAATTGCTTTGGATAGATTCAAGTCGTTCAGAGTTGAAAATTGAGGGAAGGCCTACTAATTGATTGATTGAGCGTGGTTTGAGGTAAGTATCTTGCCTAACTTTGTGTGGGGAAAACTACCCTATCGGTTTAAGAAGATGAACACTGATGCTACCGGTCGGTCATTTGTACGTCCTCCGCCTGCTTGTTTATATGTGAGAATTGTTCCATTGGCACGTGAGTCGTTCGCGCAGTTATCAGTTGTAATGAGGGTCAAGTGATTAGAGTTCATGAATTGGGACCCGTGAATTTAGTGAGTTTTGAGGTTTGGTACGGGATTATTGAATAAACCTGGTGCGAAAGCGGTCATTCTTATAAGTTGCTATTTGTCTTTCCTTTATTTGTTTTTCCCTGGATTTAAATTGTGTCCAGCATTACTCTACTGTGTTATTACTTGTGGTGTCCCGCTACTAATTGTTGCTTCTATTTCCTAATGTAAGCACCATATTATTATTGTCATTATGCGTAGTTCTGTAGAGATATCGTACTCTGTTAGTTCTATACCTATACTTGTTCAAGTTATCTGGTCCAGTAGGTGTCTTGACTGTCCCTCGTCACTACTCCACTGAGGTTAGTCTTGATACTTACTGGGTACCGCTGTGGTGTACTCATACTACAGTTCTGCACATTTTTGTGCAGATCCAGGTAATTCGGAGTCAGTCGATTGCTAGCTAACTGTACGGATCTTGCTGTGGAGACTCAAGGTAAACTTGCTGCTGCGTTCACAGGCCTCGGAGTCACTTTCTGTTATTGTACTTCCTCTGTTTTATCTCTATTTCGAAACAGTAGTTTTTATAGGTTTATGTAGCAAACTCAGTAGAGCTTATGACTTGTACTACCGGTTTTGGGATTGTAAGTTTTGTATAGAGATTTCTATTTCATATTTGTCAGACGTTAGTTCAATATTGTTATTATTTCAATAAATGTTAGGCTTACCTAGTCCTTAAGACTAGGTGCCATCATAACATCCTACAGAGAGAAATTTGGATTGTGTCACAATGGAAAGTATTACGGCTTAACCAGGCCTTATAGTGTGGTCCTAGCTGATATCAATAGTGATCCTTTAGAGTAATTCTGTGAATTTGCAAAGCAAATTTGAGCAGTTTCGTTGTCTGTTTCTGCTTCGATTCTGCTTGATCTACACTTGATTCAGAATTCGCACCTGAAGAGGAGTTGTTCCTGTGATTTAGCGAAGCAAACTTCAGCAGTTTCGTTGCCTTTCTGCTTCGTTTCTACTTCTCTGTTTTGTTTCTGCTTCATTGCAGAGAATTGGAGGTAAGTCGATGAGTTCTTGAGCAACCATGGCTGCCGCTAGCTCTCCCCAGTCTTTGGCTGTGGGAGAGACAACTCAAATCACTAATGATGAAATCCGTAACAATCCCAAATAGTCATATGCAGCGCAGGTTCAACAAAAATAATTTGCCGCAACAGCATCGAAAATTGAACTTTGTCCAGTTACTTTCGTTCATGGAGAGCCGACGATCGAATTGAGTTCACAAGAGAGGAAGGACTGCATCAAGCAGTCGTGATTAAATTTTCTTATGCAAAACCAAATTTGCAATAGATCCGAAGGGTATTCTCGACGCAATTTGATGTTCGTGGAAATTGTAATATTGGACAACTGGAGTATCGCCATTTGCTGGTTCGTTTTGATCTGTTTACTGATTATGTTCAGTTTCTTTCAAGATCGACTGGATATTTGAAGGCTAAAGGAGATGAATACTTCTTTAAAACTTTTCCATGGACTTTACGGTTCAATCCAAAGGAGGAAACTTCCATGGCTGTCGTTTGGATCTCAATGCCAGGTTTGCCTCCTATTTTTTTGCCAAACGATCGTTAATGTCTATCGCTTCTGCTGTGGGCAAAGCCCTTGCTGTGGACAAGGCGACGCAGGAAAGAACAAGGCCAAGCACAGCTAGAGTTAAGGTGTTGCTAGACTTGTTAGACGAACATCTAAAAAAGGTTAAGTTGCGCATCGTTGACAAAGCCACTGGAAAATCTGTCGTGTATTACCAGGAGATTGTTTATGACAATCTACCAAAGTATTGTTGTTATTGCAAACATCAAGGGCATGACGAACGAGCATGTCAAATTTTGAAAGGAAATTCTAGAGGAAATGTTATCGCAGAAGTCGATCTCAATCTGACAGAAAGTAACGAGAAAAAAGTCGAGCAGCTAAAAGGTGATGCTCGACATTATTTGAATGCTAAAAGAATTTCCCAAGGTCTGGTGGAAATAGCTGACAAACAAGCCAACAACAGTAAGCAGCAGGTGCTGCAATTTGAGAGAAACAGTGCTGAAGCTAATCGTGAAGTTACTAGGAGTATGGTTGCTGCTGTTACTGAGAAAACAGCAGCATTGCGTGACGGGAGTCCAGCTGAGCATATAGGGGATGACATAATGCCTGAGAAGGGCCAACCCAAAATTGCTGGACTGGACAGTGTAGATGCTGCTGCTACTGGAAAACAGGTTGCTGCACAACATGGGAGTCCAGCTGTTGTTACTTCTATTGAAAATCAAAATAAACTTGATGATGCTATAAGGATGCCAAAACAGTTATCCCTACTTCCTCCGTATTTTCAAGAGTTAATACTGCAATTGTTGATGGTAAAAAACCTGCTGCTAATCGAGTGACAAATGCAGTAACCTCCAGTTCTGTCCTAGTTCTGGAAGGTGAGGCCCAATGTTTATGGAGCAAAAAGAATGGGAAACAACCTGCACATGGAGATTCTAAAGATATTGGTAAGATTAGTGATGGTAAAGAAGAAGATAAAACCAAAATGGGTGAGGTTTGGAATGTGGTATCATCGAGAAAATCACCCACAAAGAAGGCTACATCAACTGGCCAGTTGAGTCCAGGTGCTCGACGAAATGCCCCAAGCAATTTTAACATCTTGAATGTGTTTGAAGTTCTTGAACTCGACGAGGCTCGACAAATGCAGATAACAACTCAAAATGACATTAGCACGTCCAAAACAACTTGTACCAGTTGCAAGCAATGAAAACGAAGCACTGGGCAGTGAGATTGAAGCTAAAGAATTGGGAGTTCGACGAAATGCCGCAATGACAGATTTAGAGGAAGAGATGATTGGCAATAACTCTAATGTTCCAACACTATTTTTCTCGACTCCACAGGTACAAAACATCATTAAGGAAGCACAGGCTGCAATGATGAAGCATACCAATATGGTGCGACAACCTTTAGTTACATTGAACACCTCAGACATCGACATTCCATCACAATCGGAGCATTCTTTTGGGAAATACGATGGTGAATCTAGGCAATTGTTGTTGTCCACTGATTTGGATAGTGAAAACCAAGGGAGATTTGAACAGAATTGGTTAGCAAAGACTAGATCGTGGGATGATCAAGTTGAACATGAAGAAGATGAAGATTGGGGGGATGACGATGAAAGGGAGTCGACTGATTATGCCAAGATTGAGAGCGACGATGAGGATTTGCGTTCAGTAGTTTCACCCTCAATGCCATCGACCCAAAAGAACAAACTAAATTTGAATGCTCCACCATTCATTCCCAGGAAACAGCAAAAATCTAGCACAACTGGACAGCAGCAGACGCAGGATAAAACTAGATAGAATCAGCAGCAACTTCGTCAAAGCACTGGACATCAGCAACATGAGCGTATAGTAGTGTTAGCTGGCAGCAGCAGCATCATGTAATCACCAGCGGTGAGTTGATTTCAGAAGCAACACATGGGCAGCAACAACAACAATTTATGTACAGCAGTGCTGAGACTTTACGACAGCAGCTGCAGCATTGCGGCAACAGTCCAGTGACGGCAAAATCTGGAAACCAGCAACAGCAGCAACACGATGCAAGCAGTACAATTATAAAAACTAGGCAGCAGCACACAACCAGTCCAGTGCAGTCCAGCGACATCAACAGTCCAGTAAGTAATCCTGCAAAATCTGGACAGGAGCAGCAGCAGCAGCAACCTCGAGCACATACTCTAGTGATATATTTTAGTAAAGTTGGACAATAGCAGTTAGGTACAAGCACTGGACATAAACATCAGCAGCATACAGTTCAATTAGCTGGGCAGAAACAGCTACAATTTAACACGACTGAGCAATAGCAGCAGCAGTAGTCACCAAAAATCCAAAATCTGATTAGATTCAAAGAAAGACATGCACCCAAATTTATAGCCACAGTTAACGTCTGGATACAGCGTTGCTACCACGGCGAAAAACACCGGAACAACACTAAAATGTTACACACAAAAGGTCATAAAACCCACACAAAACTATAAACCAAAATGGGTCATAAAGCAAAGCAATTATGAACAGTGAAGCCAAAATAGTGATGGCATCAAGAGACGGGAGAAGGTCTGGAAATGTTTAGCCTGTGACGCTACTCTAACGACGATGAGTGCCAAAATTGCATTGCTAAAGAACCAAGGCAAACGGCCGCCAATAATTTTTTCAGAAAGATTCCGGAAATATTCGGCAACCTTTTCTTATTTGTCTTCCATTAGATCTGGCAAGCAAAAGTAGATAAAATACAAAAGAAGTTAAATAAAGCTAAAGCACGCCGGAGAAATATTTTTGGCCAAATCTAAGGTCGCCGATTCACTGTCGATCGACAGTGTTTTTATCCACTAGAACGAGTGAGAAGGGAAAGATAGGGGAGTAACCATGATTGGCTGACCAGACCTACCGGTGGTCAAATCCAGCGGCTGGAGACATCTCTCAAAGAGAGAGAGAGAGAGAGAGAGAGAGAGAGACTTGGAGCTCCTGTTTGGGGATGGGCAGGGGTGCGGTACGAAAAAAAGAGGGGTGGGGGTATTTTTTAAATCCAAGTGGCTTTTTCAATTAGGGGATATATGGTTTTAGATTTTAATAATACAAAATGTTATTCCACGTGGATTTATGAGTGCTCCGTTAGTGATGGAGGACATATATGAGCCCATTTGTTCACGGCAAGGGCAGAATAGAAGCCAACTTTTAATGGAGGGCTAGCCTGTCCATTTCACATAGTAAAGGGGCATTTTAGGCCCTTTTTCATTAAAAAAATATGATATATCATATCATAATATAATAATATTAATATTCTTTCAAATTATCCGTGCATCGCGCGGGTTCTAAAACTAGTATACTTAATAGAATAGATCAAATATAAAAGTTTAGTTTCATAATAGGTAATTTTTGGTAGCTCTGATAGACGAAAAATTGAATTTAAAGTTCATTTTCATGAGTTAAATGATTTACTTCCATTTCCTATTTTCCTGTTATTATTATTAATATTACGTGCATGTTATTGTAAGTGGCTCGCCTTAGCCTCGTCACTACTTCGTCGAGGTAGGCTCCAAACTTATAGAATACATGGGGTCGGTTGTACTCGTACTACACACTTCACTTCTTGTGCAGATACCAGAGTTGGTCCCAGCAGCGCTTAGTGAGATTTCCCGGATCTAGCTACCTGTGGAGACTTGAGGTATAGCTGCACGGCATCTGCAGCCCTAAAGTCCCCATCATTGCTGTTTATTTTGATTCAAATATTTGTGTTTATTCAGATTATTATCTGTAGTAACTCTAGACGCTCATGTATTCATGATTCTAGTTTCTGGTATTGTATTTGTATTACGTCGTTCAATAGTTTATCATCTTATTTCATACTACTCGGTTGTTACTGTTAACATTTGATTTGAATTGTTAAAACTGGTTAATAAATATAGCTAAAGTTGGCGCTCCTAGTAAGTGAAATCTTAGGCGCCATCACGATCCCGAGGGTGGGAATTCCAGGTCGTGAAAAGTTGGTATCAGAGCACTAGGTTGCCTAGGTCTCACCAGTCTTCACCAAGCTTGGTAGATTTGGAGGATCAGTATAGAGACGTCTGTACTTATCTTCTGAAGGCTATAAAGCTTTGGGAAAATTTCACGTTTTTCTTTCTCTATCGTGCTGCTTATTTCCATTATTTAAGTTTGAACCATTCTACTCTTATTCTCTTGCAGATGGTAAGAACTCGCACAACGTCTACAGCCGGGAAGGAGCAAGAGCCCCCTGTTGCAGGCACTACTAGGGGTAGGGGCCGGGGTTGAGGCAGAGCTCAGCTGTCACAGCCCAAGCTGGAGGGCCGCGACCGGCACCGGACCCTACTCAACGGGCGCCGACGTACCCTTCATCTAACTTTCCTTATTATCTATAAGGCTTGTCATATGCATATAATCTCGAACAATAATTATAATGAACCGAGACGTCATGCCATGATACGAACATACTTATATACATAATATGGCCCATAAGGCTACAATGCAAAACCATAAAATAAAATATATACGTTTGCCGACAAGGCAATTCAACTGTACATAAGCCAACCCATTACTTGTCTATGCATAAATTGACACTTGTCTATGAGCTTCTACAAAAACGTACATAATGTAACCTACGTCGGAACAGGGCCCCGACGTGCCCATAATGCCTACAACAAAATGCATACCAAGACTGTGGCAAGTCCGAAGGATGGATCTCGCCAATATCCGCTGAACTGGACAACCTACTGTAGTGGGGGAGCCTCGTCTATCTGTCAGTCCGGACCTGCAGCACGACATGCAGCGTCCACAAATAAAGGACGTCAGTACGGATAATGTACTGAGTATGTAAGACAGGAAACATAATGTAAGAACAATAATAAGCATCAGGGTAAGAGACATACAACCTGTACCATCTGAATGCCTCTGAGGGCGACTAACCATGTCATGCTTGACATGCA
>MCJB01001036.1:119671-147477 GCA_002018475.1 Nicotiana obtusifolia | reverse complement strand
CCCCCCCTCCGGAGTCTGCACATCCATAGTGGGTGCACTGCTAGCTGTTATTTACTTTTGGGCTGGATCTTCCCTAGTTTATTTGCAATTTGGGCTGGATCTGCCCTGTTCTGTATGAATATTATTGCAAAACCTGAAAGCATGTCTCAATTCTTGTACCTTTACTTGTAGATCATAAATTTCTAAGATATCACTGTCATATTCGTTGTAAGTTTTCGTGCTGTTAATACTACTTGTGGATTGTATTACTCAAACTCGTCACTACTTTCAGTCCAATAGTTAGTCTTGTTACTTACTAAGTTGGTTGTACACACGCTACATCCTGGACTTCGTGTGCAGATGCAGGTGTTTTCGGACACGGTGGGTGCTGATTATCTGAGCAGCTTAGTCATTCGAAGATTTCGAGGTAGCTGCCCGGCAACCACAAACCTTGACTCTCCTTCCCTATGTTTCATCTTTTTATATTTAGTTTCTGTTGTTCATAGACAACATTTCAAACTTGTGTTGTATAGACGCTCATGTACACAGCGACACCCAGATTTTTGGGAACTTCCGTTTTGAGTTTTGATCTTCCATTCAACTCATGAGAGCTTTAATTACTTAAACCTTTTTCGTTAATTTTTCATTTAAAAGTGTTGGAAATGTTTTGAGGTGTCGGCTTGCCAAGTACCATGTTAGGCGCCATCGCGACATGCTAAGTTCTGGGTCATGACAATTACTGTGTTTGTGAGTCGAATGTGGTAAATGCCGTTCATTTACTGCTTTGATGTTGTTTGATCCGTGTAAATTGCTTTTAACACCTCCCTTCAGAGTCTTTTGAACCTTATGGTGTACACCTGTGCATGATCCACATTTCGCTTAGAGGTCGTACCAATTAGAACGGGGTTGGTTCAGTAACTAGGCCGGGTACACTTTTGTGCTCCTCGTACGTTGCTCCCACCTCGGCTCTAGTTGTCTGCTTGAGTAAGCCATGTCTAAAACACCCCCCTACGATTTAAACATATAATAACATAACCTCTTGCTGGATCCCTAGTAAGAACATTTATTTGCATCGTGTGCATTTGACTTTGAGGACTTAACAGAGGGGTTGGGTACGTCTAGTATAGGTGTACCCGAAAATTTTCAAGATCATTCTGATACATCTTATGTGCTACTTATGCATTATGTTTGATTATGTTTGTGCATGTTGACCAGTTTCAACCAAATAGGAGAATAATTGACGGAAAACTAGAAAGAAAAAGATAGGAGAGAGAAAATTAACCAGATTTTAAAAAATTCTCGGTGCTTGAAAAATCCAAAAACCATGTCAAAATTTCACCCCAAAAAGATTATTACAAAATAAATCTGAATTCCAAAACGTGTCAACCCATTCCTAAAATATTTCAGAACTACGCGGGTCTGATTCTCACTAGATGTGAGATACGTAGGCAACCTTCATCTGATCTGGCCCCCAATTTTCAAAAATCCTAAAATATTTTCTGTTAATTTATTCTCAAAATCCAAAAATATTTTCGTTCTTCTTCGGATTCTCTTTAGAGAATTAAAAAGAAAATTCAAAATTCAAAAATATATTTTTTCTCTAAAAGGCTTTTCTTTCATAAATTCAAGATAAAAGTGCAAAATCAAAAAATATGTTCTTTCTTTTTTTAGAACTCTTTCTTTCGAAAATTCACAAATATATATATATATATATATAATTTACTTTTTTGTGAATTTTTGAAAGAAAAATATATTTCTTTCTTCATTAGAGGTATTTCTTTCGAAATTGCAAAAAAGAAAAAATTAGAAATCTAAAAAACATAGTTAGGAGATCTCATGGTTTGAATTGTATAAGAGTATGAGTTAGTTTATTTAGTTTATTCCTGATATTCCTGTACTACGTAACGATCTGATTCATGTTCAACATGATACGTAGGCTACCTCCAACAAGTTTGATCAAAAGTGTTGGAAATGTTTTGAGGTGTCGGCTTGCCAAGTACCATGTTAGGTGCCATCACGACAGGCTACGTTTTGGGTCGTGACAATTACTGTGTTTGTGAGCCGAATGTGCTAAATGCCGCTCATTTACTGCTTTGATATTGTTTTAACCGTATAAACTATCTTTTAACGCCTCCCTTCTGAGTCTTTTGAACCTTATGGTGTAGACGTGTGCGTGATCCACTTTTCTGTTGGAGGCCTTACTAATTAGAATGGGGACGGTTCAGTAACTAGGCAGGGCACACTTTTGTGCTCCTCGTATGTTGCTCCCACCTCGGCTCTAGTTGTCTGCTTGAGTAAGCCATGTCTAAAACAATCCCCCTACGATTTAAACATAGAATAACATAACCTACTGCCGGATCCCTAGTAAGAATGCTTGTCTGCATCGTGTGCATTTGACTTTAGGGACTCAACATAGGGGTTGAGTCTATCTAGGATAGGTGTACCCGAAAATTACAAGACCATCGTGATGCATCTTATGTGTTACCTGTGCATTACGTTTGATTCTGCTCGTGCATGTTGACCGGTTTCAACGAGATAGGAGAATAATTGTGGGAAAACCAGAAAGAAGAAAATAAGAGAGAGAAAATCTATCCGATTTTAAACAAATCTCGGTACTTGAAAAATCCAAAAACCCTGTCAAAATTTTACACCAAAAGGATTATTACAAAATAAATCCTATGTCCAAAACGTGTCATCCCATTCCAAGAATATTTCAGAACTACGCGGGTATGATTCTCACCGGATGTGAGATATGTAGGCAACCTTCATCAAGTCTGGCCCCTAATTTTCAAAAATCCTAAAATATTTTTTGTTAATTTATTCTCAAAATCCAAAAATATTTTCGTTCTTCTTCGGAAGGTTCTCTTTAGAGAATTAAAAAGAAAATTCAAAATTCAAAAATATATTTTTTTCTCTAAAAGGCTTTTCTTTCATAAATTCAAAATAAAAGTGCAAAATCAAAAAATATGTTCTTTCTTTTTTTAGAACTCTTTCTTTCGAAAATTCACATATATATATATATATATATATATAATTTATTTTTTTGTGAATTTTTGAAAGAAAAATATATTTCTTTCTTCATTAGAGGTATTTCTTTCGAAATTGCAAAAAAGAAAAAATTAGAAATCCAAAAAATATAGTTAGGAGCTCTCATGGTTTGAATTGTATAAGAGTATGAGTTAGTTTATTTAGTTTTATTCTTGATATTCCTGTACTACGTAACGATCTGATTCATGTTCAACATGATACGTAGGCTACCTCCAACAAGTTCGATCAAAAGTGTTGGAAATGTTTTGAGGTGTCGGCTTGCCAAGTACCATGTTAGGTGCCATCACCACAGGCTACGTTTTGGGTCGTGACAATTACAGTGTTTCTGAGCAAAATGTGCCAAATGCCGCTCATTTACTGCTTTGATATTGTTTTAACCGTATAAACTGTCTTTTAACGCCTCCCTTCTGAGTCTTTTGAAGCTTATGGTGTAGACTTGTGCGTGATCCACTTTTCTATTGGAGGCCTTACTAATTAGAATGGGGTCGGTTCAGTAACTAGGCAGGGCACACTTTTGTGCTCCTCGTATGTTGCTCCCACCTCGGCTATAGTTGTCTGCTTGAGTAAGCCATGTCTAAAACAATCCCCCTACGATTTAAACATAGAATAACATAACCTACTGCCGGATCCCTAGTAAGAATGTTTGTCTGCATCGTGTGCATTTGACTTTAGGGACTCAACATAGGGGTTGAGTCTATCTAGGACAGGTGTACCCGAAAATTACAAGACCATCCTGATGCATCTTATGTGTTACCTGTGCATTATGTTTGATTCTGCTTGTGCATGTTGACCGGTTTCAACGAGATAGGAGAATTATGTTTGATTCTGCTTGTGCATGTTGACCGGTTTCAACGAGATAGGAGAATAATTGTGGGAAAACCAGAAAGAAGAAAATAGGAGAGAGAAAATCTATCTGGTTTTAAACAAATCTCGGAACTTGAAAAATCCAAAAATCCTGTCAAATTTTTACACCAAAAGGATTATTACAAAATAAATCTTAAGTCCAAAACGTGTCATCCCATTCCAAGAATATTTCAGAACTCGCGGGTATGATTCTCACCGGATGTGAGATACGTAGGCAACCTTCATCAGGTCTGGCCCCCAATTTTCAAAAATTCTAAAATATTTTCTGTTAATTTATTCTCAAAATCCAAAAATATTTTCTTTCTTCTTCGGAAGGTTCTCTTTAGAGAATAAAAAAGAAAATTCAAAATTCAAAAATATATTTTTTCTCTAAAAGGCTTTTCTTACATAAATTCAAAATAAAAGTGCAAAATCAAAAAATATGTTCTTTCTTTTTTTAGAACTCTTTCTTTCGAAAATTCACAAATATATNAAGCCATGTCTAAAACAATCCCCCTACGATTTAAACATAGAATAACATAACCTACTGCCGGATCCCTAGTAAGAATGTTTGTTTTCATCGTGTGCATTTTACTTTGGGGACTCAACATAGGGGTTGAGTCTATCTAGGACAGGTGTACCCGAAAATTACAAGACCATCCTGATGCATCCTATGTGTTACCTGTGCATTATGTTTGATTCTGCTTGTGCATGTTGACCGGTTTCAACGAGATAGGACAATAATTGTGGGAAACCAGAAAGAAGAAAATAGGAGAGAGAAAATCTATCCGGTTTTAAACAAATCATGGTACTTCAAAAATCCAAAAACCCTGTCAAAATTTTACACCAAAAGGATTATTACAAAATAAATCCTAAGTCCAAAACGTGTCATCCCATTCCAAGAATATTTCAGAACTACGTGGGTATGATTCTCACCGGATGTAAGATACGTAGGCAACCTTCATCAGGTCTGGCCCCCAAATTTCAAAAATTCAAAAATATTTTCTTTTAATTTATTCTCAAAATCCAAATATATTTTCGTTCTTCTTCGGAAGGTTCTCTTTCAAGAATTAAAAAGAAAATTCAAAATTCAAAAATATATTTTTTTCTCTAAAAGGCTTTTCTTTCATAAATTCAAAATAAAAGTTCAAAATCAAAAAATATGTTCTTTCTTTTTTTAGAATTCTTTCTTTTGAGAATACAGAAAAAAAAAACAAACAAAAAAAATTCCAAAATCAAAATAAAAATATATTTCTTTCTTCATTAGAAGTATTTATTTCGAAAATTCCAAAAAAAGAGTTAGAAATCCAAAAAATATATTTAGGAGCTTTCATGGTCTGAAATGTATAAGAGTATGAGTTAGTTTATTTAGTTTATTCATGATCTTCCTGTACTACGTAACGATCTGATTCATGTTCAACATGATACATAGGCAACCTCCAACGGGTTCGATCAAAATTCTTTCAAAACCACAAAAAAATGAGGAAAATGATTGAAAAAGGAGGAAAGAAAAGAACAAGAAAAGAGAGTGTTAAAGTCAAGATAAAATAAATTAATAAGCCGGGATGTAGTATGAAGCCTTCCAAGCTCATTTTAGAAATGAAAATGGCATTAGGTGCATGACATACAATGTATGATAATATTTGCAAAATGTCTAACTCTAACACGTTTGTTGTTTGTCATTATGAAATAATGTTAAACAAAGGTGGTTGGTTTGTAGTTTAAACTGGCTACTTACCCTAAAACACGAGATCAAAAGAAAAAAAGTAGAATGGCAAACAATAGTGAGAATGAGTCAGATAATGATGATGTCCACAGAAAATTGGTCGAACGTGGTTCGGGACTGGAAGTGCTTAAGCAATAATTGACAGAGATATACCAAGACTAGGTCTATGGACAGGCACCGCCCCCACTACCCATAGTGCCTTCAGATAATCTTCATAATGTATCAATTTAACTCATATGCCAATCTCTATAGCAAGCAACCCATATACCAATCTGGATTCAGTCAAAACATTAATCTTACAACTATCCCCAGTACCTCTATTCCACTCCCTCCAACTGCACCCTTTAAGAATGGTCCGTCTACTTTACCCATTGCCCATCCATTCATTGTTCCTAAATCGGCTTTTGCCAAAAGTCCAACGATGACCCACAGCTAAATGCTCATGATGCCCAGCATTACTCTCCGAAACTGACTTTCAGGGTTCTAGATTTATACAAGCATACTCCTCAGAGTGTGTTCCCCATTGAGATTGAAAAGCCCAACAAGAATATGGAACAAGAGGAAATAAACAGAAAAATGAAGAGCTTGGAACAAACCGTGAGAAACATATAGGGCTTGCGAGGCCACAAGAGTGTTTCGTTCAATGATCTATGCATTTCCCCCCATGTTCATCAGCCACCCGGCTTCAAGGCCCCCAAGTTTGATAAGTATGAATGGTATAGTGAATGCTCATGATCCGCCTACTGTTCCTAGTGCCCATACTTTCATTGTCCCTCAGTCGGCTTTTGCACAAAAGTCCAACAATGATCCACAGCTGAATGCTCATGATGCCTAACATTACTCTCCAGATTCATACAAGCATACTTCTCAGAACGTGTTCCCAATAGAGATTGAAAAGCCAGACGTAAACAAAGTAAATTTTCCTTGAATTGTGATTTAAAAGAAATGGTGACTTAGGTGGCGACGCTTAAAACTAAAATAAATCAATCCCTTTTACATAATGTCGCTTTAAATGGAAAAAACTGCTTTCCCCGGCAAAAGGAGGTGCGACAGCTCTAGTGACTCTACTGGGAAGTAGAACCCAGAACCTTTGGTTCAGGGTTCAGAAGTCGAGCTTGTAATGTGATCTATGCTTGGCTTTATTGACTGTATGATATTACTATGTTTCTGAACCTAATGTGCTAAATGCTGCTCATTTACTGCTTTGATATTGTTTGAACCGTATAAACTGTCTTTTAACGCCTCTCTTCTGAGTCTTTTGAACCTTGTGGTGCACATGTGTGCGTCACACACTTTTCTGTTAGAGGTCGTACCAATTAGAATGGGGTTGGTTCAGTTACTAGGCCGGGGTACACGTTTGTGCTCCCGGTACGTTGCTCCTACCTCGGTTATAGCTGTCTGCTTGAGTAAGCCATGTCTAAAACACTCCCCCTAAGAACGTTTGTCAGCATCATGTGCATTTGACTTTGCGGACTCAACACAGGTGTACTCGAAAATTACAAGACAATCCTGATGCATCTTATGAGCTACCTGTGCATTATGTTTGATTCTGCTTATGCATGTTGACCGGTTTCTATAAAATAGGAGAATTATTGAGGGAAATCCAGAAGGAAGAAAATCGGAGAGAGAAAATTTACCCCTAAAAGATTATTATAAAATAAGTCTGAATTCCAAAATGTGTCATCCCATTCCTAAAATAATTCAGAACTACGCGGGTCTGATTTTTACCGGATGTGAGATACGTAGGCAACCTTCATCGGGTCTGGCCCAAATATTCAAAAATTCAACAATATTTTCTTATAATTTATTCTCCAAATCCAAAACTATTTTCGTTCTTCCTTAGAAAGTTTTCTTTCAAAAATTAAAAAGAAAATACAAAATTCAAAACTTATTTTTCTCTAAAAGTCTTTTATTTCATAAATTTAGAACAAAAGTTCAAAATCCAAAAATATATTCTTTCTTTTTTTAGAAATCTTCCTTTCAAAAATTCACAAAAAAATAAAAAAAATTAAAATCCAAATAAAAAAATATTTTTGTTTCTTCTTTAGAAGTATTTCATTCGAAAATTCAAAGAAAACAAAATTCAAAAAAATATTGTCAGGAGCTTTCATGGTCTGAGTTGTAAAAGAGTAGGAGTTAGTAAATTTAGTTTATTCTCGATCTTCCTGTACTATGTAATGATTTGATTCATGTTCAACATGATACGTATGCAACCTTCAACGGGTTCGATCGAAATTCTTTTAAAACCACAAATAAATGAGGAAAATGATTGGAAAAAAGGAGGAAAGAAAAGAACAAGAAAAGAGAGTGTTAAAGTCAAGATAAAATAAACTAATAAGCCGAGATGAAGCATGAAGCCTTCCAAGCTCATTTTAGAAATGAAAATGGCATTAGGTGCATTACATACAATGTATGATTAATATATGAAAAATGTCTAACTATAACACGTTTGTTGTTTGTCATTAGGAGATAAAGTTAAGCAAAGGTGGTTTGTTTGTTGTTTAAACTGGCGACTCACCCTAAACAAGATATCAAAAGAAAAAAAAATAGAATGGCAAACAACAATGTGAATGAGTCATATAATGATGATGTCCAGAGACAATTGGTCGAACGTGGTTCGGGATTGGAAGTGCTGAAGCAATAATTGACAGAGATATACCAAGCCTGGGTGAATGGACATGCACTGCCCCTACTACCCGTAGGGCCTTTGGATACTCGTCATAATGTATCAATTGCACTCAGACGCCAATCTCTATAGCAAGAAACCCATTATACCAACCTGGATTTAGTCCAAACATTAACCTTACAATTATCCCCAATACCTCTATTCCACGCCCTCCAACCGCACCCTTTAAAAATGGTCCGCCAACTATTCCCATTGCCCATCCTTTCATTGTTCCTAAATCGGCTTTTGCCAAAAGTCCAACAATGATCCACATCTAAATGCTCATGATGCCCAGCATTACTCTCCGAAACTGACTTTCAGGGTTCTAGATTAATACAAGCATACTCCTCAGAGTGTGCTCCCCATTGAGACTGAAAAGCCCGACAAGAATATGGAACAAGAGGAAATAAACAGAAAAATGAAGAGCTTGGAACAAACCGTGAGAAACATACAGGGCTTGCGAGGCCACAAGAGTTTTTTGTTTAATGATCTATGCATTTCCCCCCATGTTCATCTGCCACCCGGCTTCAAGGCCCCCAAGTCTGATAAGTATGAACGGTATGGTTAATGCTCATGATCCGCCTACTGTTCCTAGTGCCCATACTTTCACTGTCCCTCAATCGGCTTTTGCTCAAAAGTCCAACAATGATCCACAATTGAATGCTCCTGATGCCCAACATTACTCTCCGGAACTGACTTTCAAGGTTCCAGATTCATACAAGCATACGCCTCAGAACGTGTTCCCAATTGAGATTGAAAAGCCAGACTTAAATAGAGTTAATTTTTCTTGAATTGGGAATTAAAATAAATGGTGAATTGCGACACCGTAAATAATAATTCCATGTGGCAACTCTTAGAACTAAGATAAAATCAATCTCTTTTCAATAATGTCACTTTAATTGGAAAAAACTCCTTTCCCCTGCAAAAGGAGGTGTGACAGCTCTGGTGACTCTACTGGGAAGTAGAACCCAGAACCTTTGGTTCGGGGTTTAGAAGTTGAGCTTGTAATGTGATCTATGCTTGACTTTATTGAATGTATAATATTACTAAGTTTCTAAGCCTAATGTGCTAAATGCTGCTCATTTACTGCTTTGATATTGTTTGAACCGTATAAATTGTCCTTTAACGCCTCTCTTCTGAGTCTTTTGAACCTTGTGGTGCACATGTGTGAGTCACCCATTTTTCTGTTAGAGGTCGTACCAATTAGAATAGGGTTGGTCCAGTAACTTGGCCGAGGTACACTTTTGTGCTCCCAGTACGTTGCTCCCACCTCGGCTCAAGCTGTCTGCTTGAGTAAGCCATGTCTAAAACACTCCCCCTACGATTTAAACATATAATAACATAACCTCTTGCCGGATCCCTAGTAAGAACGTTTGTCAGCATCATGTGCATTTGACTTTAGGGACTCAACACAGAGGTTTGGTCCGTCTAGGACAGGTGTACTCGAAAATTTCAAGACAATCCTGATACATCTTATGAGCTACCTGTGCATTATGTTTGATTCTTCTTATGCATGTTTACCGGTTTCTACAAAATAGGAGAATTATTGAGGGAAAACCAGGAAGAAGACAATAGGAGAGAGAAAATTTACCCCTAAAAGATTATTATAAAATAAGACTGAAAATTCCAAAACGTGTCATCCCATTCCTAATATATTTCAGAACTATGCGGGTCTGATTCTTACCGGATGTGAGACACGTAGGAAACCTTCATCGGCTCTGGGCCCAATATTCAAAAATTTAAAAATATTTTCTTTTTATTTATTCTCAAAATCCAAAACTATTTTCGTTCTTCTTTAGAAAGTTTTCTTTCAAAAATTAAAAAGAAAATTCAAAATTAAAAGTTTTTTTTTCTCTAAAAGTCTTTTATCTCATAAATTCAGAATAAATGTTCAAAATCAAAAAATATGTTCTTTATTTTTTTAGAAATCATCCTTTAAGAAATTCAGAAAAAAATAAAAAAATTAAAAATCCAGATAAAAATATATTTTTGTTTCTTCTTTAGAAATATTTCATTCGAAAATTCAAAGAAAACAAAATTCAAAAAAACATTGTTAGGAGCTATCATGGTTTGAATTATATAAGAGTAAGATTTAATTTATTTAGTTTATTCCCGATCTTGGTGAACTACGTAATGATCTGATTCATGTTCAACATGATACGTATGCAACCTTCAGCGGGTTCAATCGAAATTCTTTTAAAACCAAAAACAAAATGAGGAAAATGATTGAAAAAAAGTAGGAAAGAAAATAATAAGAAAAGAAAGTGTTAAAGTCAAGATAAAATGAACTAATAAGCCGGGATGAAGCATGAAGCCTTCCAAGCTCATTTTAGAAATGAAAATGGCATTAGGTGCATTACATACAATGTATGATTAATATCTGCAAAATGTCTAACTCTAACACGTTTTTTGTTTGTCATTATAAAGATAAAGTTAACCAAAGGTGGTTGGTTTGTGGTTTAAACTGGCGACTCACCCTTACAACACGAGATCAAAAGAAAAAAGTAGAATGGCAAACAACTGTGAGAGTGAGTTAGATAATATGATGTCCATGGACAATTGGTCGAACAAGGTTCAGGATTAGTTGAAAAGTAAAAGATTTGAAGCAACAATTGGGAGAGATGTACCAAGCCTGGGTGAATGGGCAGGCACCGCCCCCACTACCCATAGGGCCTTCGCATATTCTTCATAATGTAACAATTGCAACTCAAATGCCCATCCCCATAGTAAGTAACTCATTATACCAAGCTACATTCATTCCAAACGTTAACCTTACAACTATCCCCAGTACCTCCATTCCACGTCCTCCAACCGCACCCCTTAGAAATGATCCGCCTACTGTTTCCCATTGCCCGTACTTTCACTATCCCTCAACTGGCTATTGCTCAAAGTCCAATAATGATCCATAGCTTAATGCTCACGATGCCCAACATTACTCTCTGGAACTGACTTTCAAGGTTCCACATTCATACAAGCATACTCCTCAAAACGTGTTCCCAATCGAGATTTAAAAGCTAGACAAGAATATGGAGCAAGAGGAAATGAACAGAAAAATGAAGAGCTTGGTACAAACCATGAGAAAAATACAGGGCTTGGGAGGCCACAAGAGTGTTTCGTTCAATGATCTATGCATTTCCCCCCAAGTCCATCTGCCACTCGGCTTCAAGGCCCCCAAATTTGATAAGTATGATGGGCATGGTGATCCTGTGGCCCATCTGAAGAGGTATTGTAACCAATTGAGGGGAGGGGGAGGCAAAGAAGAATTGCTCATGACCTATTTTGGGGAATGTTTGATAGGAATTGCTTTAGAGGGGTTCATACATCAAGACATGTCTCATTGACATGTTTGGAACGACATGGCTCAAGAATTTGTCCAACAGTTTCAGTAAATATTGATATAGCTCTAGACCGCTCCTCTCTTATCAACATAAAGAAGAAACCGACCGAAAGCTTCAGAGAATATGCAATCAAATGGAGGGAGCAGGCTACTAAGGCCAAACCACCAATGAAAGAAACGGAGATGATTGACTATTTTCTCCAAGATCAGGATCATGATTACCTCCATTACATGTTAGCCTCCATTGGCAAACGTTTAGATGAGGCAATTTAGGTTGGAGAAACAATTTAGAATGGCATGAAGACAGGAAGAATATTGAGTTAGGCCACCTTCAATCTCGAGGGAGACCCGTAGGAGAGAAGAGGGAGCCACGATGGCTTCAAGCTCGAGGGAGACCTGCAGGTCATTCAACCAATCATATATGCCACTCATATCTTCGCAACATTACTACCCGCATCATGATGCTGTATATGCCGTTGCACCGCCTCTGAATGCGGTGATGAACCCACAACCTTACACGCGGCAACAAGATCACACCCAAAGTCGAGCTCCACCTCCCAGAAATGCCTGTCCCTACAAAGCTCCATATAAAACCCAACAAAATATTCCCCAATACAATATCCGCCAAAGAGAGCCTCCTGGAAGGAATCAATTCACCCCTATTGGTGAATCATATTCATGTTTGTTCCAAAAACTAACCAGGCTAGGACTGCTGCAGCTAGTGGCCCCGAACCGCCCAAACCCCGAGTCCCCATCAAACCGAGCTGATGCTTGATGTGAATACCATTTCTGGAGTTGTGAGACATGACACTGAGGACTGTTAGACTCTCAAAGAGCAGTGGAGGACCTCATTGAGGTTAAGGCAAATAGTTCTTATGGAAGAAGAGGCCGCCAATGTGACAAATAATCTTTTGCCTACTCACAACAATAGGCCGGTTATTGGAATGATCTATGATAATGGGGAGTTTGATCCGGCACTGAAAGCCATTGTAGCCATTGTCGCAATAGAAGAGAAACCTAAAATGGTCGCCAAGACATGAAAAGTTCTCTGGCAGATGGGAATCTTGGTAGTCGGTCTTACTGTCCTTTCTACGTCCGTATTATTTTAGAGTATCATCCGGATGTTTTACTTTATTGTCTTACTTTCTGATGTAAACCGTTCTATCTTAAAATGCAAAGAAATGAAATCAATATTTCATCGTCCATGAACGTCTCTTTTCTTAATGTTGTCCCTTTCTTATTCTTTTTTTAGTTCTGTTAATGCAAATTTTAATAACTTGACATGCCTGCGGACTTCATGCCTAGATCCTAAAACGGTGTTAGACTTCGAAATAATGAATCAAGAAGCATAATTCGTTGAAGATAAGACATGTCAAAATAAATAGAGAATTGGAATAGTAAGCCTAAATAAAATCCAAAGCCACCCTTACATGATTGGTTTATGGCACATAAGCGGTGATATTAGTAGAAGTTCAAATTTCCTCCCTTCGAATCATTGTTGAAGCCGAGATCGAGGATGAAGATTGGGTCAAGACCCAATTGGAACAATGACTTTGATTGATTGGCCGCAGTCTGCCATGGGAAATTGTACCTGTCACGACCCCTAACCCCATCCGTAGGATGCCGTGATGACACCTAGTCTCTAAGACTAGGTAAGCCTAACAATATGCGAAAATATGAAATAAAAGCTTAAAATGTAAAAAGTTCAATAGTTTTATCAATAGACTATAAGCTCAATACGTACAGTTTCCCAAAACCTGGTGAGATATAAGTCACAAGCTCTAGATACAATGCTGAACAATCCTATACATCAGCGTCCATCAAAACATAAAGAAATAAGGAAAAACAGGGTAGAAGGGGACAAATACCAAGGCTGATAGGATGTACCTGTATCTGCACAAAACATGTGCAGAAGTGTAGTATGAGTACACCACAACGGTACCCAATAGCTGCCAAGCCTAACCTCGGTAGAGTAGTGACGAGGTCAGGTCAATTGGCCTGCTAGAGATATTAGGAACAAGATAGAAAATATAATAAAATAATGAAATAATAGGGAAGTTAAATAGTAAGGAATTTATGGAAAGTAACAACACGTAACCAAATAAGCAAATAAAATCAGGAAATGAAAGCAAGGATACTACAAATTAAGGAAACAATGGCCAAACAATACAACAATCAGAGAAGATCAACAGGGACACTCCTGAGGTACCGCCTTGTAGTCCCAAATCATAAAATAACTCACTTTCTCGAAATAGCACCCCGCGTTTTAGCCCACCTTATCACACCGCATGGCTTCTAATAGTTCCCTTTTCTAGCCACGCGTATCAAGCCCACCTTATCTCACCGCATGCGTTTCAATACCAAGACCTTATACAACCGCATGCGTATAGGCTCACCATTATTACATTAAAATAGACCATCCCCAATTCGATGAGGTCGCCCATGGTGTCTCGACCACGGACTGTGACAAAACAATCCCTATAAACCCGCGCGCCACAATAGACTCACCAACCGGAGTAGATACAGAGAATGACTCATGGAAATATTCCGATTCTTTCCCAAATTCCATAGAATCATAGAGAGTGACACAGGGCAGGGTGGTACCGGCAACAATAAGAGCATACATATCATGAGATTAAAAAGTCAATATACCTGTGACAACATCTGGAGAAGCCTTTGAACTCTGGCGACCCCTCATAGCATAGAAATAGCTGGGTCCTCCCGAACTCTGTGTGCCACCCCTAGCTACCCCATGCACTGCGGGTGCTGGGGCGCCTCGAGCTGGAGGAGGTGCCGCGGATGTAATAGCTGCAGAACTGGCCGGTTGTGCTCTACCCCAGCCCATGCTCTGGTGAGATGAACGACAATCCCTCTGAATGTGACCCCTTATTCCACACCCATAGCATATGGGCTGGTCCATGTAGTAGGTCCCAAAGTGCCTCTTTCCGCACCTAGGGCATGGGGGCTTCCACTGCTGTTGAAATCTCCTACCAGACCGACCGTGTTGGTAGGATCCCCTGTTGCCCTAGCTGGGCCTAAAATGGTTCCCCTGATGTTGACTGGACCCCGATGGCAGTGCACTGACTGAATACTAAGCAAAAGACTGGGACGACCCTAATGACCCTCCCCTAGAAGCTGTCCTACCACCACCACCACCACCAGAAGTACCACTAAAGTTGCCTGCTGACGGGGCCCTTGTGGTACTCTCTCGCTCCATTTTATTCTTCAGTTTGCAGGTCTTTGTGGCTTGAGCAAATGCCACCATCTGACCATAGTTCATATCTGAATTTAAGGCAGCTATAGCTGCCTCATTAATAATCAAAGGGCTAAGGCCCTGCATAAACCGACGCACTCTAGCCTCCATAGTGAGAAACATGTAGATGACATATTTGGACAGGCGCACGAATCTCATATGATACTCCCACACACTCATGCTCCCCTGTTTCAGGTTCTCAAACTCGGCGTCACAGGCTGCCTTAGTCTCCGCAGGTAGGAAATAATCAATAAAAGCATCGGCAAACTCACTCCATCTCGCCGGAGGGCTTCCCTCTTCCCAAGAGTTCTCCAACTTTTCAAACCAAGAATAGCCCACCTCTTTCAGGCGGTAGGAGGCCATCTCTGCTCCTTTTGTATCAGTAGCACACATAACTCAGAGGGTTTTGTGCATCTCGTCAATAAAATTCTAGGGGTCCTCCTCAAGATCAGTACTTGTGAACACTGGAGGGTCCAACTAGAGAAATTTGTTCACCTTGGAACTAGTGGAATCCCCTGGCTGACTAGAAGAAGTGTGTGCAACATCTGATCTCTGGGCCTAGGAAGCCACTATTTGAGCCAACATCTTTTATGGCTCCTCTAAGATCCCTATAGGATACACTGGGACCGGAAGTCGGGGCTGGAGGTGGAACTGTAATGTCAGTTGGAGGGATCGTTGCATCCTCAGTAGGTGCAAGAACTTGTGCGGTCTGACTAGGTGTAGTGGAATCCGGCAGTGTAGTAGTCGGGGGAATATTCTCACCCCTCGGGTGCTCACCCACATCATCAAGTAAAGGGTCAACTGCCACTCCTGGGGTGGCATTGGCTCCTTGGCCAGTTCTTGCTTTTTTCCTAGGCGCCATATACTAAAAATTAGAGTAATGCACGAGTTGAAGGAGGAATAATCTTATAATCAGCTTTATCACACGATCTAGATCATCCAAGAAGCGTATTATTCCAAAATGCCCATATAGCCCCCTAATTATAGATGTGGTCGACAACACACCGATAATAATGACTCTACTAGACACGGCTCCGAGACATCCTAGGACACTCTAAAACCTTAGGCTCTGATAACAAGTTTTTCACGCCCCGACCTCGGAAAACGCAACTGGCACTCAACAGAGTTACCTCGGTCGAGCAAACCTACACAATGCCGTCTACCCAATTCACCCACAAATAAAGAGAAGAGTGCATTTCATTAATTAGTCCGTAAGAAGTCATGTGAACAACACCATTTCATTTCCATTAGTTACATCCTTAACAAATGTTAAAAATAGTACCCACACTATGTCTACGGAGCCTCTTACAGGAACAAAAGAGTGCTATGACACTGCCAGCAACGAGGGACGGGCTATACTCAAAATGCTATGTACAAAGGATAGAAGATACAGGACCCGGAAATGAAGTGGGGATTACAAAATCAGCTAAGGAGAGGGTGTGCTGCTATCACTGATCAATACCACCTGCTATGGATCCACCTGAATCCATTAAAGATACAGCACCCCCGGCAAACGGGATGTTAGTACATATGGAATAATACTAGTGTGTAAAACTAAAAACCCTCTCAATAGAACGAGCAACAGTAAACAGAGAATAAAACATGATATCAATTAGAGACTCGAACGGTATCAAAGTGCCACATTAGTGGAAACATAAATTTCAAGTAGGTTTCGGTAATTTATGTTGCGAGATCTTTTAGCATCGATATACCACCGTGTTTTAGCATGGAGTCCGATCTCAGCCCGACCGGCTAAGCCGTATTACCCTAAGACATACACTCACAATACCACCATGTGCGTGGCATAGCGTCCGATCTCAGCCCGATCAGCTAAGACCTCTCACCACAATGCGTGTGGGTCGACATTACATCACATCTAGCTAGCAATAATCTTATCCCAGTTAAGGGGAAAACATCACAACACATCAATCTCATCCCATATAAGGGGAAACAATCTCATCACATTAACACGGGGATTTACCCCTCAATTACTCCTACATCGGCAGGTGTAGTTTCGGGGTTATGTTGTTCCGACCCACCCTTCCTTGGTGGCTAATCGATACTCCCAAGTATTTGTTATTAAAAGTATTTACCACTCAATTCATATTGTTGTACATATCATTCATTTTATTGACACCTTTGGCCATAACGAAATATCATTATTGGCACATTGGTAGTACTTCATAATTCAATCTCACTATTCTATTTCCAATCATTATCATGGATAGTCAACAACAAGGCCATTAAAATTATGACTTTAATCACATACTCGAGCAAATTAGGGTCTTAGGCACATATGATCTATTATACAATTTGATGTGATCACTTTTATTTGGACTTGACTTGAAGTCACAACATTTTAATACATACTTATACTTCAAATACTCTCCCGAAGAATAGCGCAATTTAATAAGAACATTACGGAACACATTTGAACATATTCATATATATACATCATTCGACGCCAAACTTATTCAGAAAAGTCACTTCATATTGGACAACTCGGAACTTACAAGATCATTGTGGGAATTCAATTCTAAGAGAGGAGTTTAGCCAACATACCTTGCCTCAAGTCTTTTTAAATTACTACAATGTACCGAAATTCTTAGCTTCTTCGATCTCTAGGATAAGAACTAGTGAATTCTTCTTACAATTTCTTCAACTTGGAGCAATAATTGATGGGTGATGAGCTTAGGAACTTCCCCTCTCACTCTTTGGCACTCCTCACTCTAGAATATATATTTTTTCTTCAGAAGTGGTCCATTACTCTAATATATCGAAATAGGTTCAGGTAAAAAAGCAAATAGAAAATTGAAACCCCATCACAAATCTGTGATCGCATACGCGACCACATAATGCTTCTGCAGTCCGGGAAATGGCCCTCCAGAACTAGGCAATTTTGCCCCACTATGCAGCTATTATGCGGTCCGCAAACCTGTTTTACGATCGTATAATGCACCGTGGCCTATTCTGCGGTTGCATAATGCACTGCAGACTTTCCTCCAAACATGCCCAGTTACTGCTTCATTCTGCGGCCGCAGTGTGATTCTGCAATCGCATAATGGGCCGCAGAAATGTCTTTTCCATATTCGTCAACACATAGTATACTTCGGCACCATGCAATCTCGGGTTTTAGGCAAAATATTTACGGGGCCTTACACAAACCAACCCACCGGAGACTAGCACCGCATACCATGCAAAGCCTCATACCGGGCCATCTGAATGCTCGAGTGGTAACTGTTGTTGTAGGCAAACTCCGCAAGTGGCAAGAACTGATCCCAAGAGCTTGCAAACACCACCACACATGCACGATGCATATCCTCCAATATTTGAATAGTGAGCTTGAACTGCCCGTCCGTCTGAGGGTGAAATATTGTGCTCAATCCCACCCGAGTTCCCAACTCTTGCTGTACGGCTCTCCAGAACCGCGATGTAAACTGTGTACCCCGATCAGAGCTGATAGATGTCGGCACACCACGAATCCTGATAATCTCGCGAATGTCATCCTGAGCCAGTTGCTCTGAAGAGTAAGTGGTCACCACTGGAATGAAATGAGCTAACTTGGTCAATCTATCCACAACCACCCAAACTGCATCAAACTTCCTCTGAGTCCGTGGGAGCCCCACAAAAAAATCCCTTGTAATCCGCTCCCATTTCTACTCTGGGATCTCTAGCTTCTGAAACAATCCACCTGGCCGCTGATGCTCATACTTCACCTGCTGGAAATTAAGGCACCGGGATACATACTCCACTATGTCCTTCTTCATTCTCCTCCACTAATAATGCTTCATTTGGTCCTGATACATCTTCGCGGCACCTGGATGAATGGAGTACCGAACTGTGAGCCTCTTGGAGAATCAACTGACGCAAGCCATCTACATTGGGCACACATAGCTTGCCCTGCATCCGTAATACACCATCATCTCCAATAGTGACCTCCTTGGAATCGCCGTACTGAACCGTGTCCTTGAGGACAAGAAGATGGGGGTCATCATACTGACACTCTCTCACACATTCATAAAGAGAAGACCAATAAACCACACAAGCCAAAACTCGGCTCGACTCAAAAAAATCCAATCTAACAAACTGGTTGGCCAAGGCCTGAACATCCACGGCTACTAGCCTCTCTGCTACTGGTTGATATGCTAAGCTGCCCAAACTCTCCGTCTTGCAACTCAAGGCATCGGCCACCACATTGGCCTTCCCAGGATGATATAGAATGGTGATATCATAGTCTATAAGCAACTCTAATAACCTCTGCTGCCGCAAGTTAAGATCCTTCTGTTTGAACATATGCTGTAGAGTACGATGATCGGTGTAGACTTCACAAGTAATACCGAACAAATAGTGCCGCCAGATTTTCAAGGCACGAACGATAGCTGCTAACTCGAGGTCATGGACAGGATAGTTCTTCTCATGCACCTTCAGCAGTGTAGACGCGCAGACAATCATCCTACCGTCCTGCATCAACACCGTGCCGAGACCAATGCGCGATGCA
The DNA here is from genome assembly GCA_002018475.1 of Nicotiana obtusifolia. Classification (NCBI taxonomy): domain Eukaryota; kingdom Viridiplantae; phylum Streptophyta; class Magnoliopsida; order Solanales; family Solanaceae; genus Nicotiana; species Nicotiana obtusifolia. Next base: position 128,128 of record MCJB01001036.1, on the reverse strand, counting down.
TCGCTATACACCATTGTAGACCCCAAACCTATAGGTAACACCAACATTGGGGTTGTGGTCAAAGCTATCTTGAGCTTTTGAAAGCTTTCCTCACACTCCTCAATCCACCTGAACGGAGTACCCTTCTAGGTCAGCCTGGTCATAGGTGGTTCAATAGATGAGAAGCCCTCTACAAATCGACGATAATACCCTACCAAACCAAGAAACTCCGGAGCTCTTATATATTCTTCGGAACTACCTTGATCCCCTTGCTCGATACTACATGACCCAAAAATGCCACTGAATCTAGCCAGAATTCACACTTCAAAATTTTTTTCATATAACTTCTTTTCTCTTAAGGTTTGAAGCACAGTCCTCAGGTGCTGCTCATGATCCTCCCGGCTCTGGGAGTACACTAGATTGTCATCAATAAAAACTATGAAGAAGGAGTCAAGATAGGGCTGAAATACACTGTTCATCAAGTGCACGAATGCTGCTGGGGCGTTGGTCAGCCCTAAAGACATCACAAGGAACTCGTAATGTCCGTACCAAGTCCTGAAGGCAGTCTTCAAGATATCTGGCTCCTGAAACTTCAACTGATGATAGCCTAAACGCAAGTCGATCTTAGCGAACACTCTAGCACCCAGAAGCTGATCAAATAGGTCATCAATACGTGGCAATGGATACTTGTTCTGCGCAGTAACCTTGATCAACTGGCGATAACCAACACACATTCACATAGAACAATCCTTCATATTTACAAATAAGACTGGAGCACTCAAAGGCGACACACTGGGCTGAATGAAGCCCCTATCAAGCAACTCTTGCAACTGTTCCTTTAACTCTTTCAACTCTGCTAGGACCATATGATAGGGTGGAAAGGAAATGGGCTGAGTGTGCGGTAACAAATCAATGCCAAAGTCAATATCTCAGTCGGGCAGCATGCCCGGAAGATCCGTCGGGAATACATCGGATAATCCCTCACTACCAAACTGACTCGACGGTAACACCCCTTCCCAACCATCCGCTGAGCCTTTAGAAATGAAATAACCCTGCTAGGAACATAATCTAAAGTACCTCTCCACTCTAATGGCGGTAAGACCTGGCATAACAAGCGTCACCGTCTTGACATGGAAATCAAGGATAGCATTATAGGGCGACAACCAGTCCATGCCCAACATAACATCAAAATCTACCATACTGAGAATCAATAAATTCGCACTAGTCTCAAAACCACTAAGGACAACCAAACACTGCCGATACACACAGTCAACAACAATATAATCTCCCACAAGTGTGGACACATAGATAGGATAACTCGAAGAATCATGGGATACACCCAAATGCGGAACAAAATAAGATGACACATAGGAATAAGTGGAGCCTAGGTCAAATAAGACTGATGTATCTCTATAACAGACCAAAACAATACATGTGATAGCAGAGTCGGATGCAACTGCTTCCGTCCTAGCAGGAAGAGAATAGTATCTGGCCTGGCTCCCCCTCTAGGGCGACCTATGCTTGCTCGACCTCCACCTCTAGCTGGCTGTGCAGGTGGGGTGGAAATTGGTGCGACGACCATGGACTGAGAAGCGTGAGGGCCCGGTAGAATACGCGGAGCCTGAGTAGTCTATAGAGGTGCACCCCTGCTGAGTCTGGGGCAATCACTCACCATATGACGAGTGTCACCACACTCAAAACAAGCGCTCGGAAGATGTGGTTGTTGTGGCTGGCTCGGGCCTGATTGTCTAGATTAACCACTGAAAGCACCCCTGCAGGAGGTGCACTAGACAATACCGGTGCGTAATAGGGAGCCTGAGGCCTAGGAGTGGTCAGAATATAGCTGGAAGCTGGAAGTGCTGAATGAACAGGGCGACTCACATAGCCCCTACCATGTCGAGCTACAACCGTGCACGGGTACCACTATATGTGCCAGATTCTCGAGACTTCTTGGCCTCCCTCTCCTCTCTCTCCGAGTCAACATACCCTCCGATCTCCTAGTGATCCCCACTACCTGCTGGTATGTAATGTCCATCACCAACCCCCAGGCCATGCTAAATTTGATACTGGGGTTGCACCTCTCGACGAATTGGCGGACCAGCTCTCTAACACTAGCAACCAAGGCTAGTGCATGCCTAGCCAAATCATTGAACCAGACCGCATACTCCAACACAGTCATAGAACCCTGGAGTAACTGCTCAAACTCAGCGTGCCGTGCATCTATGAGACTCTAGGTAACGTACTCCCTCAAGAACATATTTGAGAACTTAGTCCAAGTGAGTGAAGCTACCTCGGCCGGACTACCCAACTCATATGCTCGCCACTATTGATAAGCCGCTCCCCTAAGTTGGAACGTAGTGAAAGCAACTCCATTAGACTCCGCAATACCTATTGTACGGAGAATACGGTGGCATTCCTCAAGAACACCTTAGGCATCCTCTGACTCCATGTCACTGAAAGTAGGAGGGTGGTACTTCTTGTACCTCTTGATCCTGAGCTACTCCTCCGCAGAAACTGCTGCCCTAACCTCGGGCTGAACTGGAGCGACCAACTTTATTGGTATGACCTCAGGGACCTGGTTAACCTTAACCCGCTGCTCTGGGGTACGGGTGGCGAGAGTCAGTGGTCCTCCGCTGACCTGAGATGTGGCAGGAGCAAGTGGTATCAATCCTGCCGGAGCCAATGTGCCAAACATGCATAGAAACTGTGAGAGAGTCTCCTAGAGGGCTAGTTTAGTAACAGGCATCTCAGGTGCCTGCCCTCCAATTGGAGCGACTAGTGGCTCCTCTGTACCAGCTCGTGCGGGTGCTCTGGTTGCACCACGTGAACGTCGTCAGCCTTTACCTCAGCCCCGGCCTCTCGCGGCTCTATAAGGGGGCATGGGTGTCTGGTCATCTAATATAACTGTATGTGTCCTCACAATCTTTGAGAGAATAGAAAGACAGAAATTTAGAATCCGAAGTAAAAGATATAATAACATAAAGAAACAATAGGGAAGAGAGACAGTAAGGAATTTAAGGAAAGTAACAACATGGAACCAAAGAAGCAAATAAAATCATGAAAGGAAAATAAGGATTTTACATATGAAGGAAACAACAGCCAAACAATACAGCAATTAGAGAAGATAAACTGGGGGCACTCCCGAGGTACTGCCTCGTAGTCCCAAATCATAAAATAACTCACTTTCCTTATATCACCGTAGGGGCCTTTACATTTAGTTTTGAAAATCATTCTCCGGAAATAGCACCCCGCGTTTTAGCCCAACTTACCGCATGGCTTCTTCCCTACATGCCATGAATATCAAGCTCACCTTATCTCACCACATGCGTTTCAACACCCAGACCTTATACCACATCCGTATCAATAATCACAACGGCACGACACAAACCTCGTGCAACAATAACAACCGCACGACTGAAACCTCGTACAACAATAACAGCAGCACGACAGAAACCTCGAGCAATCAATCAACCAACTACCTCAAAACACTTTCACTAAGTAAATGATGTTTCACAATATACACCTTGCCTCAAAAGAACTATGGCTTGGAATTCAACACCAAACTCAACAGCAAGATATTTCAAGGAAAACAATTTCAAGCAAAGAGTTCCACAGTTAAGTAATGAATACAGAAATCAAGAAAGGCAAGTAATTCATCTAGACATGGGACACAAGTTGCAAATTGGAGATAAGACAAGTAGACATGTGAAATTAGGCTAACCATGAAGGCTATAACATGCTAATGTAAATCAATTAAGGCAGGAAAATGAACTACGTAACAAAAATCGGAATTTCAATAATTAGCCCGTGTACACACTCGTTACCTCGCGTATACGGCCTTCACCTATCACAAATTATCACCACAATACCAAATACTAAGGGGAATTTCCCCCACACAAGGTTAGACAAGTCACTTACCTCAAACCACACTCAATCAATCAATTAGAAGACCTTTCCCTTGATTTACCAACTCAGAACGGCTGGAACCTAACCAAAATAATTTTATACTACAAATATAACTATAGAAAACTAATTTAAATAATGAAATAATGATTTTAGCAAAGAATTGGAAAATCGCCCCATAAAGTCACCCAGGGCTACGTCTCGGAACCCGACCAAAATTATAAAATCCGAACATCCATTCAATATCGAGTCCAACTATACAAGAATTATCCAAATCTGACCTCATTTAGCCATTAAAAACAAAACAAAAAAAAAATTGATCTAAGAACTTCTACACTTTTTCCCCAATTTTAAACTCCAAAACAATAATTAAGAGGTGTAATTAATAGCAGATCCATGGGAATTAGTCAAAAACGAGTCAAGAAGCATTACCCAAGCTCTTCGATCCAAGCTCTCAAAGTCCCAAAATGAACATGAAATCAAACCCTCGATTTTTCCCCTTTTCTGCCCAGTTATGTCGCGCCTGCAACCTTACTGCTGCATCTGCTGCTCTGCACCTGCTAAAAACCATCGCAGGTGCGGACTGCCCTTAAGTCCATAGGGTCCACTTCTGCGAGCAAAGGGCCGCACCTCCACGTGCGCGCCGGCGACAAAATGTGTCGCACTTGCGACCCCAGTCGCTCCTGCATATCTCTTCACCGCAGAAGCGAAGCCTCTTCCGCGGAACCTTTTCCCCACCTACGAGGCTTGGCCCGGGCTACCTTCTCCGCTCCTGCATTCCCTCTCTCGCACATGCGAGTCCGCACCTGCGGCCAATCCCTCCACAGGTGCGATGATACCAGAACTGGAACCTTCAGCATATTCACTATGGCAAATATACCAACAAATCCTAAAACACGATAAGAACTTAGTCGAGGCCTCAAATCATCTTAAAAAACATGAAAAACACTAATTGCACCCCAAATCTAGCCTAATGAACATATAGACTTTTAACTTCTACATTCAATGTCGAATCCTAACAAATCAAGACCGATCGACCTCAAATTTTGCACACAAGTCATAATCGACATATCGAACCTACTCCAACTTCTAAAACAAGAATCCGACCCTGGTATCAAAAAGTCCACTCCCGGTCAAACTTTACAAAATCGTCCAACTTTTCAACATTCACCAATTAATGCCGAAATGACATACGGACCTCCAAATAAACATCCGGACACACTCCTAAGTCCAAAATCACCATCGAAGCTATTGGAACAGTCAAAACTCCATTACAGAGTCGTCTTCTTACAAGTCAAACTACAGTCAACTTCTGCGACTTAATCTTCCAATCATTCAACTCCGAAACTCTTCCTAACCTGACACCAAGCACCCTGGAAAGTCACGTAACCACAAAATGAAATAGATGGAGCAATAAATAGGGGATCGAGGCTAATACTCTCAAAATGATCGGCCGGGTCGTTACAGTACAAATGAAGAATGGCTCGTGCCTACAACAAAAAAGTCGGCACCAGAAATTTGAAGTGGGGTAACCCGTCTTAAGACGTATTGTCCTGCACCATGAAGAAGCTATGGAAAAATTTGCTCCAAATTGGAAAGGTGTGTACATTGTAACAAAAGTGTTGCCAAAGGGAGCGTTGTATTTGGGAGACATCAAATGAAATGTCCCTGAGACAATAGTCAATACAGATGTAGCCAAAAGGTATTGTCATTAACCTTCTAGAAAGCATTAATGCTCTCCGATTGGGATGAAGAAGGCTTTTGTTCTAGCTACCAGAGCACTAACAACCCTTTGCATACCGTTTGAGCTGGTTACCCTTTCCTTGATCATACTCCTTAGAACCTTGCATGTAAAAAGAAAGAAAATAAACAAAAAAAAAGAATTTAAAAAGAAAACAACCTTTCAAGCCCCTTCGATCAATTGTAAAGAATGTTCAAGAATTAGAGGATACGGTTACTTTGATCGAATGCAACCAAATGGGAGAAATGAGAGTCCTATTGGTCAAAATCCTCATGGGCATTATAGGCGATGGTGAGTAGAGAAAATAAAAATGAGAGAGACGTGTTAGTTAAAACCCGCAAATGGCATTTAAGGCGACGATGAGAAGGGAAATGAGAGAGGTCCGCTAGTGAAAACCCACAAAGGGCACTATTGTTCAAAAAGAGGATCCACACAACCATGGCATCAACACATTCCTGAGCAAGGTTTCTCAGTTTCAAGTCAAAAGTTGTGATGAGTTTCATTGAGTCGGATGGTGTACACAGGTCAGGCATCCAGGCCAAAAGGCATGTCATGTTCATTGAAGTCCGCATGTACTTCTAGATAAGTCTGTCTTTTTTTTCCCTAAAGGGACACATCTTGCTTTAAACTCATTCTTTATTCCATTGTTTTTTTTTGTTTGAATTCCTTTCTGTATTAGTTTGTTCCAAGAATAAGGCTAAATAAGACAGCAAGACCGATTTATAGGTTTCTCATTTGAAGCGAGCTAATATATTCAAAGGGCGCCCAGCCTCAGCAAGCGCATCAAGTCGGCCCCGATTGGCCGTGATTGGTTGATACTTTGAAATTGAAAACTTTGGAAGAAGAAAATCAAATTGAAGCGCCGCCAAAGGCAAAATAAAGTTGAAAGGTTTAGCCCCACATGACTAACAATCATTGACAATGTTTGAAAAGCCAAAAGTTTCCCAATGCTTCGAAAACGAAAACTTTGGAAGAAAGAAGTCAAAAGTTAAATGCCCACAATGGAAAAATAAAGTTAAAAAAAATTGTGTCTCACACAACCAACTGTCATGGCAAAGTTTGGAAAAGCCAAAGGTTCTCCAGGGTCAGAAATGAAGTTAGTATTTAGGAAATAACCAGTTCCAGTTAAAATCATTAAGGAAGATTAGTCGAGATCAAGAGACTGAAATAAAATGCCACAAACCGACCATCATTATAAAACTAACGGATCTTTCTCTGTTCAGAACAGGAACAGAACAATTTTAAGAAACAGTTAGAGTAAAGACGAACACCACCAAGTGAAGTTCTCAAATCCTTGATTTTCTTCCAATATACATGTAATCGCCTTAGTTTTAGTTTCATTATAGGGTACTAATATCCTATCGTCAACACAGAGTACTAAGTGCCCTGGTTGCATTTCTTATTGCCAACACAGGGTACGACATTTCCTAGTAGCATCCAAGAGTCCCATGAGCCTTATTTTATTTTCAACACAGGGTACGACATTCCCTAGTAGAATCTTAGAGTGCCACGAGCCTCATTTTATTTCTAACACAGGGCACAACAATCCCTAGTATCATCTCAAAGCATCACACATTTTATTGCCAACACAGGGTACGCCATTCCCTAGTAGCATCCCAGAGCGCCATGAGCCTCATTATACTGCCAACACAAGGTTCGACATTCCCTAGTAGCATCTCATAGTGCCACGAGCCTCATTTTATTGCCAACATAGGGTACAACATCCACTTGCTCTATTACTTTCTGCCAACACAGGGTGCGACATTCCCTAGCAGCATCCCTGGCTGTATTACTTTCTGTCATCATAGGGTACGAAATTACCTAGTAGCATCCTGGAGTACCATGAGCCTGATCTTATTGTCAAGAAATGGTACTACATCCCCTGGTTGCCTTCCTTCTTGTTAACACAGGGTACGAAATCACTGTTATAATACATAGCCCTTTTCTTTTTCAATTCTTTATTCTGCAGTACCAAAGATAGTTTATTATATTTTCAGTAACTCACATAAATTTTCTAGTGCAAACTGAGGCAGAAATGTTTTGTTCATTTTGTTTGTTTGTGAAAGCATGTACATTTTTCTTCAAAGCACTGATTAGAAGTGCAAAAATAAGATTCCAGTTGTTTTTAGAGAAAGTGGAATGTTTGATCTCTATAGATGGCGCAACTAGCTTTGACATAATTATGCATGCGGAGACATTGTGTCTGAAGATCTATTTTCTTATCATCTGATTAAGAAACAAGCCAGTGAGAATATTGCATAGTCTGTTACATCGAGAGCATCAAATATAAGTCTAAAGTCAATGGAGAAAGTAAGTCAAGAATCAAGACAAGACTCCATATGGCATTTAGATAGGAATTTTGTAACTCTGAGATTTCAAGAGTATGTAATTTTCTTTTAATTTAATGTAATCGTAGGAACCACGGATCGGAACTTCGATTGAACTTCACTCGACTCTCCATCTTAGCATACTCCATAAGTCGTTTTCCATTTGAATGTAGGCTGCCTAAAACAAAGGCTCGGTTGCAACCTCTGCTTTTATCTTCTTTTCCTTTTTAAATAACAATGAGGTCAAAAATCAGTCACCTTGTTCATTTTCTTTGCTTGAAGACTCTTCATGTTTCCGAGCAAAGAGGGGCATGATGTGAACAACCAAATTTTGACCACACCCGTATTTTGTACTATTTTAAGTGTAAATATTTATTTTAGGTCTCATCTTGAAATTTTAAACTTTTATCTTACTTTTAATAGGTCTTGTACAAAAATAATATTCAAAAATACAAAAATATTCACATTCTGAGAGTATATGTTTTATCTCTGTTTTTAAGAGAAAAG
>MCJB01001036.1:69560-119666 GCA_002018475.1 Nicotiana obtusifolia | reverse complement strand
ATATATATATATATATATTAATTACCCCCTGTTCCCCCTCTAACCTCCGGGAACAAGCTTCCGCATCCTTAGTATAAGAGCCATGGGGGAAAGTAAGGATGGTGATTCTTGTTTTTAACTTGCTATGGTATGGTCCTTCCATATCTGACGAAATAACTCTAGATTTACAAGTCTTGGTAAATTCTACTATGGATTTTATCATAATACAGTGTTGAATTACTTTATATGTTGATAGATTTATATATCTACTGGTTCTTACACTTAAATTTATTAAATATGTTTTTGCAATAAGAAGAACTCTTGCAAGATGGCACTGTTATCTTCGAATCTGCACTGCAAGTAGTGTTCCTAGGTTTTATGGCGATGGAATGCTTGTAAATGTACCTAGTAGGCCTGCAGATGGTTACTTGTAACCTTTGGGTCATCCAAAAGTAGAGCTTCTTAAAACAATTTCCATATTTACCTTCTTTGTATGAAAGAACATGTATTTCTATGAATCTAGCTCCTAGATGTGGACCCTTCAAGATGATACTAAGATAAAACTAGAGTATTTTTCTTAATGTCTATAGATCTAAAAGAACTTAACTCCTAGATCTGGTATTTCTACACACGTTAGCTAAAAACTTGAATATTTTTCTTATGAAACCCTTGGTCTCTTGAGACAGGGACAGGAAGCTATAAAAAAATATCATTAATATGTCTTTCTTTCGCCACTCCCCTTCGGAATCTTCTATATCCTCTTCGTCCTCTCCCTCATCTTCTACCTCCAATTTCAAGCTCAAATAAGAGATTATTTTCTCTCTACTTTCAGCAAACAATTGACGACTGAAAAATTCCCAAACATCCCTATTCTACAATTTACAAGTCTTCCAGATGGAACAACCTGTCAAGTGATTATCACATGTCTACCATTGAACAGCCTATTCCTCTGGAATCAGATCATGAGGAGATCAAACTTCTTGTTCTTAGTTCCTCATTACCCTCTGTTCCCCCTCTAACCTCCGCGAACAAGCTTCCTTATCCGTGAGAGGTAGGCCAAACTGTTCGCAACAACTACCTAAGTCTTTACGAGTTTGAGCTCTATCTTTGGCTAGCTGTCTCACCATTTTGTCTTGTTTACAGATTTTAAGAGCAACTTGCTGGATTTGGCTGGTAATTTGACCATAGCATATCTGGTCGTAAGGAACAATACCACCGATATTGATTTTAGAGTTCTTCTTTGACTAAATCCCTAAGTGATTTTGGCAAACCATCTTAGAATTTTTCTTTCCAATAATGTTGGTTCCCCTTGAGGCGGTTCCTAGATTTGCATGAGGAAAGAGTCTTTATACTAAAGTCTGAAAGAGTTGTACACTTAAGATTGTTAAGTCAATAGTGTCAAGGTATCTAAAATGTTCCTATCTAAGAAGGTGACATAGGCCCGTCTACAGGTCAAGGAGGCAGACTCTTGTTCCCGGAGGATAGAGGGGGAAATGGGGTAACGAGGAAATAAGAACAAGAAGTTTAAACGGTAATTAAAACAATTTAGGCGGCAGAGCCGACTATGTGTATATAAATTAAAGACAGAAAATTAAAAACATAAAATAAAGTGCAGAAGATTAAAACATAAAATAAAAATAAAGTGCAGAAGATTAATACATAAAATCAGGTGGCAGAGCCTTCCTGTAGCTTATAAAATTAAGTAGTAAATATTACAGAGAAAGTGATCTAATCACGTAGAGAGTCTTCTAGAGAGAGAGAGATGTAGAGAGAGGGGTAATTTTAGAATGCTCTCTCTTTACAAATGGGGTATCTATTTATAGAAAAATAGACGGACTACTACAATGAAAGTAAATAGTAAATTTACTACAGTAACTTCCAAAAATTTTATGCCGTTTTGATCGCAGCAATTTTTCCTTCTTTATGGTGTATATCATAATCAGGGTCTTCTTCTTCTTCATCGTTTTCTTCATCTGATTGGTCTTCAGATGGCGATTTTTGGCTGGGTTCTTCAGCCTTTAATTGTTGGAGCAGTTTTTCCATTTGCTGGATATATTCTTTTGTGCTGCTGTGTCCTGCTAGTTGTGTAGAAGCAAGATATTTTTGCTGCAAAAATTAAGAATGAGAGACATGTGTGGGTGACAGATATTTTGGGTTCTCAAAGAACCATTTTTCAATTGTTGGTGCATAAGCTCCAGAAGCACCTTTCCACGCCTTATGCCACTTATAGTAACCTTGAAGGGCTAACTATGATAACCCTCTTTGACCTTCTGTCTTATGAAGTGAGAATTTTTACGTATAGATCCATGGGATATAGAATCTATGGGAAAATTAGAGAAGCATTGGGATAGGCTAGTCATTATGAAATTTGATACAAAAGTAATCATATCCTTCTTTTACTGGAGAAGGAAGAATATCTATTGTGTGACCACAGATTGGTCACCATTGATGTAAAAACCACTGAGGGAACTCGGATGTTAGCTGTCTTCCCCAGAGGATAAAAAATGAATGTTTTTGAAGGGGATTTAGGGATGTGAATGCATTCATCCAGGCGTCTCGGTAGTCATAATAGTTGAAACATTGAGGTTCAAATGGCTGAGAAAGCTTTCTGAGTTTAGTAGGGTGTGTGCTCCATTCTTTTGGTAAGTTTATTTTATTAATTCACACCGTTGTATGAGTGACATATGTTTGGGTTTTGTCTAAAAATGGTTTGAATAGACAAGATTTGGTATCTGCAAGGATAAATTCATAGAACTTCTGGGTATAGGAAGGAGTTTTCTGAAGATAATTGGCAGAAGGGTTAAGCGTCTTTTTGGCTACTTCTGCTGGGTTAGAGTGCAAAAGATCTTGCTCTGTTTGAATTAGCGGGTAAGCCATCTCATTCTTAAAATAGTTTGGTTCCTTGGAATAAGGACCTTTCAAAGGAATTGGTTGTGGCACTGGCGAAGAAAGTGCCTGTTTGGACACCGAAGGTATTGTGCATTGTGTGATGGGGCCTTTTGCTGCCACTGCTTTGGTTATGGTGCTTTGGGCAACCACGGGGGTTTTGAGGGGAGATATGAGGCTTCTATTCACCACATCAATTAATTGGTTTAATTGTTGTTGTCCTTGTTCATGATTTGTCATGGGTAATGTATTTTTTAATCCCATGGGTTGATACCATCATAAGAGTTCTTTGCTATCCATAGGGCAGTCTGTAGCATTTGGGCTTGTTGAAATTCATGTTCTTCAAATATGTCTGCCCATCTTTTGGGTTGAGCAAACGAAATTCGTTTTGGTGAATCCACTAAATATGCTTGAGGAACTCCCTTCATGGCATAATCTGCTGGAGTTCTATATATCGGCTGGCTTAGTCCAACGTCATTTATTGGTTACTTGGAGGCAACTGTCTATCTTGTAATAGCTCCATGTTGGGTATCATTATTGATTTTTGGTTGTTTTGAAACAACCAATGTTGAAATCTTCTGATGGATTAGGAAACGCTGGTATGGGAGGATCAGCTTTCTTTTTCCTAACCATTATCTTCCCTACAAGAATTCTCTGATAAGGAAGTCTGGTTGGAATTTGAGCTTCCTTCGATATATTCTATATCAAAATCAAAAATTGATAAAATATCTTGCCATCTAGCAAAAATATGTTTTGAGGCAAGGTTTTGTACATCTTTCTGTAAAACAGATTTAGTTGCTTTGCAATCAATGCGTAGTCAAATTTATTGATTTAACAACTCAGCTTGGAGTTTAGAGATACACAAGACAATCACCAAAATTTCCTTTTTGATAGTAGAATTATTTTGTTGAGCATTGTTCCAATGTTTGGAGGTAAAGCAGTGATATGTTCTTTATCATTTTTCTTTTGTTTTAAAATTCCTCCATATCCTAAATTTGAAGCATCTGTTTCTACTATTTTACAGGTAGAAGCATTAGGAAGGGTCAAGAAAGGAAGGTTTTTGACTTACGATTTGATTTTCTTGACTATGTTGGTATGGTTGTTAGTCCAAGGTTCTGGAGGCTTTTTCAGCCGATCGTGGAGCGGTTTTAGCAGAATACTAAGACCTAGAATGAAGTTGCAGACATAGTTGATACAACCAAGGAATCTTTGGAGCTGTGTCTTGTCTATAATTTGATCCTGGAATTTATCAGCAAATTCAATATACCATTATATAGGGATCACAGTTTCTTGTTGGATATTGTGACCAAGAAATCGAATGTTTATCTGGAATAAACTATATTTAGTCTTGGATAGAACCATGCAATTTTCTCTAATAGTATTAAAGAAAATATTTAAATGTTTAAAATGTTGGTCAATGCTTGTGGAGAATACAAGGATATCGTCAATGTAAGTAATAATAAATCGTGAAAGAGGATTGAGGACATCGTTCATGATTTTTTGGAATTAAGAAGGAGCATTTTTCAATTCAAAAGGCATAACATTCTGTTCATATTGTTCGAATGGGACAGTGAAAGCAGTCTTGTATCGATCTTTAAGGTTGATTTGGATCTACCGGAATCCTGATTTTAAATCGAATTTGAAAAATATGGTAGTGGCATGAACACGCTGAAGTAAATCCTTCTTATTAGCAATAGGATATCTAATCCACCTAAGAGCAGTATTGAGGAGTTTGTAATTGATAACCAAACGAGGCACACCTTCCTCAATTTAGGAACTTTTGTTAACATAGAATGCTGCACAACTCCAGGGAGATTTTGAAGGAGAAATAATATTTTTGCCTATGAGATCATCAATATCTTTCAGGCAACGAATGATGAGCTTGTGATTAATTTCAATAGGGTGAGCTTTAGTAGGAATGGTTTTTTCATCAAAGTCAGGTTCATAAGGAAGGCTGACTATGTGTTTCTTCCGCTTTCAGAAAGCGGTGGGCAAATCTGTGCAGAGATCATCCTGCATCTTCATTTCTAATTTTTTAATTTTAGATATGATGGAAGGATCTTTGAGTTGCTTTTGAAGCCTTTGGAAAGCAACTTCGTCTTTGAGAAACATAATTTGTGCTTCCTTGTCTTTTAGGAAGTGCAAAATATTTTGAATGGGAGGTTTATCATAGGGAAAGAGAATATTATTGGTAAAATATTCTACATGAATACCTTGGTGGGAATCAAGATAAGAGCTAATCCTATTGATGAAATGAAGACCTAAAGTGACAGGGATAGTAAGATTTTTTACTAAAACGAATCATGTAGGAATCGACCAAGTTAGATGTTGAGGAGAAGTAGTGACTTCGACAAAAGAAAGTTTTTAATTTATTTTAAGTTTTTCGCCATTAGCAGCCCTAAGGCCCCCATTGGTTTTTTCGAAAAACTTGGTTGGCACGAGTCCTTCTTGAATGTAGCTGAGTTCAGCACCAGTGTCAAAAAACGCTATTATATCATGGACAATAGACTTCTTGATTATCAGAGTTATTCTGATGTGATTCTTTCGGATGTTAATTCTATAAAGATAACCTATAAATGGGCTTATGTCACCTTCTTGGACAATAGGTTCTTGGGCAATAGATATATCCTCCTTGTGCTCAGGTTCATTAGAAAGTTATCGGAGCACAAGACGATCTAATTCTTGACCTGCTCTGATTTATCTAATTTCCTCTTTAAGGTAAGCTATTTCAGATTGAACATCATTTCAAGTTTAGCAATCTTTGTTGCTTGAGAAGATAGATTTATTTTATTCAAAATAGTTTTTGATTCGAAATCATTTTTGGAAAAGTATACTGTCTAGGTCCATGAATTAGAAGAATAGATTAATAGTGTACAAAACAAAAATATGTATATGCAGGTTCGAACCAAAAATTCAAGATAGATGTGATTGTAAAATTCCTTATCATCAAATAACTTATGGCGATATTATCAGTCTCATCAATGTTGTAGGACTAGAACTTTGCACCGATATTAAGCTGAAAGCACAACTTAAGAAAGACGTGTCTACATCTAAAAGAGAACTAGGCAGTTTCTTTCAATATTTTGGCTTCTCTAAAGTTACAGACCCTTCCTCTGTCTCTCGCAAAAGGAATAAGAAATCCAGCTCTTCCAGAAAGATCCATCGCAGTAAATCTAGGAGAAATTCTGATAAATCTCCTAAGAAAAAATCTTATCGTCATTGATGTGTTGGATTACATAAAAAAAAGGGCTTATTTAGAATCATTGGTTAAGACCGTGATTCTAGGAGAGGCGATATCACAACAGCAAAAGGCTCCGGTGCATTGGCGCTTTTGCCTTGGTTGACTAGAGTCAGACTAATATGCGACGTTGATATCTTCGTCATCGCTAAATTCTTCAGAAGTGGAAAAGTACCAAACCAACTCCTTCTCCGGTAGTCCTACTGCTAGTAAAATGGAGCCTCTTTCTAAAAAGGATTCTCTTCTTATGATTAGGTCTAAAGAACCTTTCACTCCTGATCCTAAAATCCTTAAAAATTTATGGACTCATCCTGATAACCAAATCAAGAGAAATTGGTATTACCAATATCTATTCTCTCCAGCAAAGAGAAGCTTTCCGAGATCGTTGGTTGGCAGACATGAAAAGAATAAGATGTGAAATCGATTTCTATAAATGGTTCGAGATCTCCGACCAGCTCGATAATCAAATGGATTCCCTCAAAGTCCTGATCAAAAAATGGTATACCACCAACAACGAGGTAATAGAATCCTCTACTCCTCCCCTTGAAGGAATCAATATCCCCGTAGGAAACGAGGTTATTAGTGCAGCACCTTTCAAAAGAAAGAGTGAAAAACCCCGAGCTATAACAACCAACGACGACTTAGATAGAGTCGTTCTACAGGTAAATTATTCCAACCAACTTCTTCATGTGGTTTCAAAGCAAATAGAAGAAAGCAGAGATAAAACTTTGTTCAAAGCCCAACCTACTGTCTCTAAAACCAGTACTAGTAAGTTCATTAAACCTAACCCAATCTTCAAGATAACTGAATTCTTTAGAGATAAATTCCCTAACCTTAGTGCAAGCTTTGATATCTCTGGTAACATTCTTGACAAAATCAATGAAAACCTGTCCAAAATTAGCGTCACTAAAAAAAGGTCCCTCAAATGACAAAAGTGTCAATACTATCCAAGAAGATACCAGTAATCTTCAAACACTTTCAAATGATTGGTACCACAATCAAAAAAATTATATAAACGTCCCTCTTTCCCTGACGTCCACTTCGAAGAAAATATCTTCTTGTCTACCTCTTCTCATGAAGGAAGAAGCATCACTGAATGAAATATAGATGCTCTTGCAGAGCATCAAATTAATACACTAGTGGCATAATAATATCACCGAAGATATCAAGCAAGCCATCTACAACGCCACTGCAATCTAAATAGTTATTAAAAGTAAAGAAACCGGTAATACCACCCTAGTCAGCAGAGAAGATGCTTGTGCAACCCTTCTCTATCAAATAACGAAGCATTTTATAGGAGCACACCAACTCTTCCAAGATAAGAGTTTCCAAATATTAAATAATCTTTCGTGCCCAACGTTAGAAGACTTTAAGTGGTATAAAGATTCCTTTGTAACCAAAGTCATGACTTGTCCTGACTGTAACAATGACTTCTGGAAGGAACGTTTCATTAGTGGTCTTCCTCCTTTCTTCGCAATATTCAAGATAGATGTGATGGTTAAATTCCTTATCATCAAATGACTTATGGCGATATTATCAGTCTCATCAATGTTGGAGGACTAGAACTTTTCACCGATATTAAGCTGAAAGAACAACTTAAGAAAGACAGGTCTACCTCTAAAAGAGAACTAGGCAGTTTCAGTCAAGATTTCGGCTACTCTAAAGTTACAGCCCCTTCCTTTGTCTCTCGCAAAAGAAATAAGAAATCCAGCTCTTCAAGAAAGATCCATCATAGCTAATAGAGGAGAAATTCTAATAACCTCCTAAGAAAAAATCTTATCGTTATAGACCCGCAAAAATCTCCATCACAAACCTCTGTTGGGATTGTGGAAAACTAGGGCATAGAGCTAGCGAATGCAAGTCCCCTGAAAAGAAGAAGAAAATTAATCTTCTTGAAATCAGCAAAGAAGCTAAAGAAAAGCTTTACTCCATTCTATAAGAAGGAACATATGATCACTCTTCCATTTATGAAGACTTTAGCAATGACAAAGATATCAACGTCGCTTATGAGTCTGACTCTAGTCAACCAGGGTAAGAGTGCCAATGCACTGGAGCCTTTTGCAGCACTGATATCACCTCTCCGAGAATTAGGGTCTCAACCAATTATTCTAAAGAAGCCCTTGTTGATGTAATCTAACACATCAATGACGAAGAATCTAGGAACAAATACCTCGTACAGCTCAAAAAACTCATTCTTCATCACCAAGATGAGAAACCTAAATCTAAGGTTATTGAACCTTTTTCCTTGAAGCAAATCATGGCACGATCGAAAAGGCCCCTGAGCCTTATATCGGTGATCTTAATCATGAAGTCCTTACTCCCAAAAATGAGATAAAAGTGATTAAATCCAGACTCAATAAAATAGAAGTCGATGCTCTCACATAACAGATTTTCAAAAAACTCGATAATGCAAAACTGAAGATTTTAATCTTCCCTCTAAAGATGATAACCTTCCCAACAACGATCACCTCCTTGAACCTTATCCTTCTGATGGACGTGCTTATACATCATAAATCCAAGGTAATTCTATTATTACTTCGGAACTAGATAAACATGAACTGTCAACATTTAGATATGGGCATAAACTAGTTTCAGTATTATAACATTATTAACTATAACTTATTCATGCCCTAGACAGTCTTAATTATTCAGCTTCTCATGCTAAATGATTTTACTGCCAACTTGGCTCTGACACCATAAAAAAGGATCGTAAGAAAAATTAGGAAAAGTAAAGTATTAAAGAAAAGTGAAGTAGATTAGGAAAGTTACTTTACTTTTCCTAATTTTTCTTAGATCCTTTTTTATGGTATCAGAGCCAAGTTGGCAGTAAAATCATTTAGCATGAGCAGCTAAATGATTTTTATTGTCTAGGGCGTGAATAAGTTATAGTTAATAATGTTATAATACTGAAATTAGTTTATGCCGATATTTAAATGTTGACTGTTCATGTTGATTTAGCTCTTATCTTGCCTTCTAGTAAAGTATGAGGCATTCATCTCTCTCTATATATGTGAGGTAACCGGTTAATATTCGGTTCAGACAATGGTCAGCCCGATGGATAGGTTGTTATGCCAAGAGTTAGGCACTTAGACCTTATGATGGTCCCATCATCAAGATAATAGAGAGAAATATGTAAGGCCAAGAGAACTTCTAGGAATCACTTAAGACGATAGATAATCGTAAACTAGTCATGCTTAGATATCTGCATATACATATTTCTATTTTATCCAATGCTAACCTATTCTTCTAATTCATGGACCTAGACGGTATACTTTTCCAATAATGAATTTGAAATCAAAATATTTTGAATAATATAAATCTACTGAAGCAACAAAGATTGCTAAAGTTGAAAATGATCTTCAAAATTGGAGTATTCCAAAAGAACCTTTAAAAAGTATTAACCAATTAGGTAATTTTAGCTTCATCAAGAGGCACAATATCAAGAGCCGTAAGTCTACTACCTCTATCAACAACTCTTTAGAAGTTATTAAATTGTTAAATGAACAGGACATAGACAGGTATAGAAACATGTTTAACTACCTGCATATTGGTTTTGTTCAAGTAGCTGTCAAACCATTATTTAGAAAAGGTCTAGACATCTCTATATGTGTCCTCCTTAGAGATGATCGTCTTTTGAACTTTGACGATTCACTTTTAAGCGTCCTTCAAAGTAACCTCACTGATGGCCCGGTATACATCAATTGCTATCCAAAAATCTCGATAGATATCAATGACCCCAACATCATGGATGCCTTGACACTTATTGTCAAAACCAAGAATATGAATAGTAAAATCAATACCCGGGAGACAGCCGTTATCTACAGGGTATATTATAGGATTATGACTACTACCTTAGCTCCTAAGGCTATGATAGAAAGTGCTAAACCTGTGACCATGCTCATGGAAGCTAATCACGTGCATAACACCATCTTCTTTCCTAGACATCTCAACTGGAATGATATACTCTCCCGTAACGAATGGCATTTTGATGCAATAACTCAACCACTCCGTTCTCATTCATATAAATGGCAAATCGAAAGGGTCATTCAATTCCTTGACGGATCTATTGATATCAAATTTCTTGAAAATTCTAGAAGAAGAACCTCTTTGGTCAGAAGAACGGCTTCCACGAGAGGTGCAAAGTTCTTAATGTTGGTGCAAATTCCTTATCATCAAATGACTTATGGAGATATTATCAGTCTCATCAATATTGTAGGACTAGAAATTTACACCAAAATTAAGCTAAAAGAACAGCTTAAGAAAGACAGGTCTACCTCTAAAAGAGAACTAGGCAGTTTATGTCAAGATTTCAGCTTCTCTAAAGTTACAGCCCCTTCCTTTGTCTCTCGCAAAAGAAATAAGAAATCCTGCTCTTCCAGAAAGATCCATCACTGCAATTCTAGGAGAAATTATGATAAACCTTCTAGGAAAAAATCTTAACGTCATAGACTTTCAAAAAGCTCCAGCACAAACATTTGTTGGGATTGTGGAAAACCGGGGCATAGAGCTAGCGAATGCAAGTCCAGCAAAAAGAATAAGAAGATTAATCTTCTTGAAATCAGCAAAGAGGCTAAAGAAAAGCTTTCCTCCATTATAGAAGAAGGAACTTCTGATCACTCTTCCACTTCTGAAGACTTTAGCAATGACGAAGATATCAACGTTGCTTATGATATGAATCTAGTCAACCAGGGCAAGACTGCCAATGCACCAGAGCCTTTTGCAGCTATGATATCGCCTCTCATGGAAGCCGTTCACTGACCGAAGAGGTTCTTCTTGTTGAATTTTCAAGAAATTTGAGATTTATAGATCCGTCAGGGAATTGAATTACCCTTTTGATTTGTGATTTCTCTTGATGAGAGCGGAGTGGTTGAGTTATAGCATCAAAGTGCCATTCGTTTCTGGAGAGTATATCGTTCCAGTTGAGAAGTCTAGGCACGAAGATGGTGCTATGCTCGTGATTAGCTTCCATGAGCATGGTCACGCCTTTATCACTTTCTACCTTAGCCTTAGGGGCTAAGCGTGTAATACTCTGTAGATAATGGCTATCTCCCTGGTATTGACTTTGCTATTCATATTCTTGGTTTTGACATTAAGTGTCAATGCATCCATGATATTAGGTTCATTGATGTCAACCGAGAAATTGAGATAGCAATTGAAGTATACCGGGCCATTGGCGAGATTACTTTGAAGGACGCCTAAAAGTGAATCGTTAAAGGTCAAAACACGATCATCTCTAAGGAGGACACATAAAGGGATGTCTAGACCTTTTATGAATAAAGATTTGACGGCTATTTGAACTAAACAAATATGCAGGTAGTTAAACTAGTTTTTATACCTGTTTATATCCTGTTCATTTAACAATTTAATAACTTCTAAAGAGCTATTGATAGCGGTAAGGCTCAATTAATATGATATGATACTCACTAACAAATATACCTGTACAATTCATGCATATGCGTAGCAAGGCAATGGAAAGAGATACACCATGATTTGAAAATTAAATCAAGAATCGTACTTCCGCGTCTATCAACCATGGCATATAATGGGGAGATCAAGTAGAATATATGAAGATATGCACATACAACATATAAAATATATGGTATGACATAAATGATTCAATTAATAGATCAAAGCTTCCACTTGTGCGTCTAACTCCTGAACCAATACCAATAAAAACTGACACTCATTAGTTTCTCACAAATTCTACGAGTACGCCACCAAGAGAGGAACAACCTTGTTTTCCTATTTCGAACATTCCCTAGGTACATCTGATGGTTTATGATTTTCGTGGATGGTTGGAATGAATTCCGTGTTGTCCGAGAGTGAATTGGATGACTTAGTTCCTATTTAGAAGCTTCAAATTGCAAGAGCTAACATAGGTTTTGCTTATAAATAAATATACTTGACATCATGTTTTGATGGTTCTGATGGGTTCATATGATGATTTTGGAGTTGTCAATATGTTCAATTGGATTTTGGATGTTTCAATGAGAATTCGACATCATTTGTCGAAAGTTGGAACTTCGAAGAATAACAAGAGTTTATGAGTTTGAGCAATAGTTGACTCTCTTGTTATTTGAATCTGATTGTTGTTCTGACACTTCAGATATGTAAGTTGAATTTATGTTGTGCAATGTTTTGATTGAATATGAACTGTCTAATTATGATTCAGACGCTTGGTTGAAGACTTATGAACTTAAGAGAATTGATTTCTTGGTTTGATCCCTTATTCTTTGTTGTGGCGGTTCCACTTGTGTTTTGAGGCCTTGGGTAGGTCCGTACATGTCACACACTATGTTTTCGTACGTAAACGTATGTCGTAAGTCAATTGGTGTACGCTCAGAAATGAGATCATCTTTGATAATGCATAAAGTAAGTTAATCATGCTATATTGGAGGTTACAAATTGTTAATATCTTGAACTTCAAGTACCAAGAAGGTTGGAAGGCTTAGAAGCTAAACGACTTGAAGAAAATAAGTTTTGTCGGAACTCGACAAGTTGGGAATGTAATAACATGTACTTTTGGGATGAGACTATAGTGCTTAAAATGATACCGAAGTTGGTTATGTAATAAGTTATTTTAGTCGTATCATAGTCGTGTGTAATATTTTGAATTCAAGCGAGTTGTGGAACAAAAGTTGGCAAAGTTCATCACGAGTTACATACACAAATGTGTAGAATATTAGGTCACATGTAGCTGAGCTTTTCTCCCAATGTACTTCGAATTATGGGATGATGAACCTACCATATTGAAGATATATGAGTCTAGTTTCTAAATGTTTAAACTGTTCACTGATACGATATTGAAGTGGAGAGATATTTGTATTTTTGCGAGACTGCAGAAGCAGTTCCTTTGGGACCCACAAAGTCGGTGTAAAACTCCAGCTCGTACTTAAGTCAATTCTAAGTTGTTTTCACTTTTTTGTCTCGATCAAAAGAGTTCCTATACCCTCCCAGAATCTCTCCGAGGGTTCCCCCATGAAACTAGAGTGAATCCAAATGTAAACCACGCAAGTTCGACGTAAAGAATATCGTGGTTACCATAAACTCCCTTTCCTTCTCTTTATGACAACTTAGGAAGTTACTCGGTGTTAAAGTGAGTTATAGAAAGAGGGTTCTTGTTATATATGAGGTATGTTTCATCTTCCATAACCTAATCTTAAGTTTGTACAAGTGTTGGGTTGAATTTTGTTGGAGGATTCTTGATGAAACAAGTAACTATGGAACTTGAAGTTGAGCTATGTTGTATCGGCTGTTTGTACGTGTTTTAAGATACCAAATGGAATTGTAAAGGTATGGATCTCATGGTAAGGATGAGGGGAAGTGAAGATGAAGATCATTGTGCTAAAGCGTGTAGAATTTGAACTATAAAAGACCCTGTGAAGTTATGCACGTAGGTTCTTCGACAAAATGGCTAAATGAAGTTCGCTATAGAATATGAAGTCGATATTGCTACCAATCCTTTGTATGATATAGATTACTATTTGTATAAGGTGCAGGGACTTATGCAACTGTTGTAACTTCGTGGATAAGGTATGATAAGGCTAAACCGTCCCTTCATTTTGGCATGATCCTGTAACTATATGTGGTTGCTAACGAGACATAAAGAGAAGTTTGTACTCCTAAATTTATGTACATTATCCTATTCTCGTAATTTGCAGTATTTTCCCATTTCAGGAAATTATATTCAGTTAGGTATTGTCTTCTTCCAGCCAAGAGAGCGGAGGGTCTATATATATACAGTATTATAGTATTTTCACCACCATTGAGCTATAATTGGTGGGCAGGTTCCAATTGCTCAATTTCTAATTAGATAGTAAGTTATATACTGAGCCTACTAAGACCGAGCGCCTATGAGCGAGCCTAGAATGGCCGAGATACACAGCCTAGTATAGTCGAGCACCTATGAGCAAGCCTACTACGACAGAGAAGTTACACATACCGAGTCTTATAGGGATGGACAACTATATTACTTACTATATTGAGAGAGTTGAGTCAGTATCAGCAGTGTAAGCATATATTCAAATTATCTTTGACTCCTAGTTACATTCAGTTATTATATTACCAGTTCAGTTTCAGCTTTAAGTTATTCAATTGACCTACATACTGGGTACATTATTTCATACAGATGTCCCTTTTGCTGGGGAAGCTAAATTTCATGCCTACTTGTCCTGATAGACTGCTGGATACACCATCCTAGTAGACCGAGAATCATCAGCTTGGTTGGTAAGCTCTAATTCCTCGGAGTTGCTAGGTCTAGACCTTGGAGTGAATTTTAAATATACCGGTTTGATGGGTAGGTCGAGGCCCTGTCCTGATCACGATAAATTTCAGTTATCTCTAGAGGCTTTTAGAAGAGTCCTATCTATTTTGTATATTAGTATTGTGGCCTTGTCAGCCCTGTGTATATGTTTAGTTTTTTATTGCTGATTGGAGACATTCATGGTAGCTTCATCAGCCTACAGAGTTATGTATATGAGCTTTTGGGTATGTTTACTCCTCAAATGAGAGAAACATCATTTTCTGATTATTCAGAATAAAGCCTCATCGGCCTTAATTGGCATTCTCAGTTTGCAGGTAGTCCTCGTCGGTCTAATTCGAGGGTTACCCCTCTAGAATTCAAAGTTGCAGTGTGGTACGCTCAGGCCGAGTATGGCACCGGGTGTCAGCCATGCCTCCCCAGGTTTGGGGCGTGTCAGTATAATGTTTACGTCATGCCCCAACCATGGGAAGCGGGACAGCCGCTCAACCGAGTTGTCTCAGGCAAGCAAGCCTACTTAGTGCCTACAATCAAACCTTGTCACGAACAATTGTAGAATAAATAACACGCGATAAACATGATATGGTAATATGGAAAATGCCATTTTTCATTTCTTAAAGGCTTCACTAAAGATTTCCAAAGATTATACGTTCATATTTTTAAAGTGGAACGACCACTAGATACATCATTTTTTGTTTGTTTTCCCCAAATTAAAATAGAACCCACAACATGTCTCGTTAGACTCTAAGTGAACATGAATATAATATGGAAGTGCCGGTGACAAGGCTTGGTTTATATCTCAAAAGTATTGTATAGGAAGATAATACAACTTATGGGCCCCGGTAAAGAACATGGCTCACCAAAATCCGCTGAGTGGAGGGTATTCTGCTATAAAGGATCAACGCCGCCTGCTGAGGAACAACCTGCATTCATTAAAGATGCAGGGTCCCTGACACAAGGTCAATTAGTATATGGAATAGTACTAGTATGCAAAGCTGAATACCCTCTCATGGAATGAAATACCAACACAAGAGGGTGAGAAACATGGAAGCAATAAGGAAATCAATAATATTTAAATGCCAAGTTTAAACAAACTAAAACATCAAATAAGCAGTTTCATATTGGGTTTGGAGATCCTTAGTACCAACACACCACCATGCACCTGGCATAGAGTCCAATCCCTACCCTACCGGGTAAGCCGTCTCACCCCAAGATACGCGGATGGACATATAAACACTACACCACCGTGTACGTGGCATGGTGTCCGATCTTCGCCTGATCGGCTAGTCCGTCTCACCATAATGTCGTGTGGCTCAACATGGTCCTTGCTGGCTACCAACTCATCTCAATAAAAGGGAATAGTCTCAATATAATTTACAACGGGAATTCATCCCTCAATAAACTCTTATACCAGCACATGTAGTATCGGGTTTTGCCATTTATGACCTAGCCTTCCTCGGTTACCTTACGATACTTCAAAAAACCTTTTTCATATACAAGAACTCTACTCGTTTCATAATCTTTAATAATTTCTTTCATTTCATTGGCTCTTTTGGCAACACATGTAATCATTACTCTTGGAGCGATGGCCGCATTTCATATATCATATTTCGTACTTTCATTTCCCATATTTGCCATGGGTTTTTATAAACCAACAATGACATTTAAATATTGGAAAAATCATAACTTCCACTCATGAGTACATGAGATCATAGGGCACATGTGAAACATTTATGCAGAAGAGCAAAGTGATTACAGTAGAATATTGGATTGAGTTCATAATTTGTCTATAAATCGATCATACTTGAATTATTTTCCAAGGGAGAGCATGATATAATAAGAGCAATTGAGACATGATTCGAGCAACTAGACATTTGAACATATAGAACACATTTGTGACGATTCAACACAATAAGGATAGGAATTTGAACAAACTATAATTGGAAATTATAAGGAGATCATGAAAATGCAATCCTACGGAGGAGGGTTTAGCTAACATACCTCAATTGAGCTCTCTTAGAATCACAACGGCATTCCACTAGTCTTGGCAATTCAATATACATTAACATAGTTCTATTTAACCATTATTAGAAGGAAGTTTCATGATGTAGGTCATTTAATTTCGCACAGTACCTAACATGCGAATTCAACTACAAGTTTCGACAATGGAATTTTTTCATCCCATAACCCATTCCATCACAGTTAATCTATCTACAATAGTTCTACCACACCCCACGACCTTCATTGGCACATGTATGCCCATACACATACCCACAACATAAGAATCATACCTCCCATTCCTCACATGCACCCCAAATTTCGAAATTGAGAGCTAGGGATAAAACCTTACCTCTTTAGAAGACCTTGCAAGTTTTCCTTCTTGAATCCCCAAGGTTTGAGCCCGAATTTGAAGAGGAAAATTCGAGTATCACCTACATCCATTAAAAATGCAGCATCCACGACATAAAAGGACGTTAGTACATATGGAATAGTACTAGTTTGTAAATAGGACAAGACAATGTATAAAAATATGATAGCGCAAAGATAGATAAATGAAGTACATCAAGAAGATACGAAACAACCAATATGATCATATGTCAAGTCATATTATACTAAATTCATCCTCCACTTATTTTGGATCGAGCGGGCCATATGAGCTACATATGAGAAACAGAAATATAATGTAAATGCAACACCATGTTCCTGTAGGGGACAACAAAAATGGCACATATGCTTTTCACCAATCGTCCACATGGCTCATCTATACTATGAACCTATGCGCTTCACCAGTCCATCCTTTACTACGCACCAATGCGTATCACCAGACTGTTCCATAGGGCTCATCTATACAATGAACCTACGCGCTTCGCCAGTCCGTCCATAGCCAACCTTTACTATCCACCTATACATGTCACCAGACCGTCCAGAGGGCTCATCTATACTATGAACCTATGCGCTTCACTAGTCCATCCATAGGACTCATCCATTGCCTGTGCTAACTACGAGTTCCACCAGTCCGTCCATAACAAACCTTTATATGCACCTACGCGTGTCACCAGACCATCCATAGGGCATATAACACATTATAGAGTAGACATAAAGTATCAGTCAATCCTTACAGCAGCAATCACCTAGTGGTCTTAAGCAACTATCTATGGATAATAATTAAGCTGTTGCAGTGCTTCATTCCACTTTGCTATGTCCCTTACTTTCATGTGGAGGTGTATCACAATCTCCTTGCAAACATGAGATGCATCAAAACTAGTGTGCTCAAATTTGATTTTGTTCCTTTCCTCCAGATCAATGCAACTGTTATGAAAAAACATAGTTAGTAATGTCTTTTGTTCTTGCTCTGCTCTTAGCTTTCTTGCATGCCCATTCTAATTCTGCACCCTGGTCTCCAATGCTTCTGTTAAATTCCATCCATGAGCATAGTCTGCCCCATAATTGGTTTGTAATATTACTTTCAAAAAACATGTGACTAAATGATTTAGGACCTTGGCCACAGAAAGCACAAGCTGAAGGAATTTGAATGCCAATTTTCAGCAAATTTTCAACTGTGGCTAGTCTATTCTGTGCTGCAAGCCATAACATAAAAATTTTTCTAGGATAGATGTTTGAGTGCACCGATAGATACATTTGTTTCATCTGAAATCTTGTATCAGTACTCATTTCTTGCAATCAGCTATTGATATCACCTTGAAATTGTTGATGCTCCATGATCAGGGCCCTACTATGCAGTATCTTCCTCACCACCCAAGAAGCATTCTTAGGGGTGGGCATTGTTCCAAGGTCCTTTCTCTTTACATAAAAGTTGTGTATCCACTGTAACCATAACCAATCATTCTTCCTTGCGATTTTCCCATAAATGTTCTGGGCTACACACCAGTCAAAACTGCTAGGCTTCACACCTTGTCCTTGGCCACAAGTGCATTCCTTGAGATAGTGGCAGCACGAGTCAATAAGAAGCTCCTGCAAGTTGTATCCATCAATTTTATAACCTTCTTTGGAAATAAGAATATATGCGCCCTGTAAGTTTGAATACCAAAGATCATAGACTTTATCAGTTGGCATCTATCAACATAGGATAGAAGCTTCGCTCACCAGCAAGCAATCCTTGCAGTGATCTTCTCAACAAGTGGCAGATGCTGATAAATAGCAAGATTTTTAGAGTCCAAAGACTCTTAGATTCTAGCCATATAGATAGAACTATTACCCACATTGGCCTGTAATAAAGGGACTTCTAAGAACCTGTGAAAAGCAGCATTCAGGATCCTTATAAACCCAAGGTCAGCTCTGTAGTACATAAGTAGATCATCAGTAAAATAGATATGAGTACTATTTAACATCCTGCATCTAGAATGAAAATTGTGTCATGCGTTGACCTCGGGGAGCGCGAACGGCGCGCAGCCGAGATAACCTGGCCGAGCAAGCCTGCTAGATTGCCTCCTTCCCAACTCACCCATAAATAACAAGAAGATAAATGTCATTATCTAACACCAATAGGATTCATGAACAACACTAATTTCCATTACCATTAGTTACTTCATTTTTTTTAAGTCTCAACACGCACACACGTTCATAGTTGAAGTGAAAAAAGTAATTCAAATGGAACAAGACTAGTCTGACTTTCCCGACACCCATATACAACCCACACTATGTCTACGGAGCCTCTAATGGATACAAAAGAATACAATGATAATGCCGACAACAAGGCCCCCGTTATACCTCAAACACAATACAGGGGAACAAAAGATAAAAGACCCCGAAATGATGTGAGGCTCACCAAATTTGCTGCGAACAGGGTGTGATGCTATCAATTATCACTGCCACCTACTGCGGAACCATCAGCATCCATTAAAGATGCAGCACTCTCGGCAGAAGGGAATATTAGTACATATGGAATAGTAATAGTATGTATGACTAAACACCCTCTCATTAAGACGAGTAGCAATACAAGAAAGAACAATCATTGAATCAATGGAAACCTCAAGCAAAACAAAACATTAAGTTTGAAGCAAGATAAGTCTTCAAGTAACTTTCCATTATTTTAGGTTGCCAGATCTTATCATACCACCCTGATTTTTGGCATAGAGTTCGATCATGACCTGATCGGCTAGGCCGTCTCACCCAAAGACATCAACAACCATCACAATCACCGCCTCGGTTTTAATCATTGGTTCAATCACAATTTCAAGCACAATCACCACCGTGTTCGGCATGGCACCGAATCACGACCCGAATGGCTAGGCCGTCTCACCACAATGCCGTGTGGATCGACATCACCCTTTCCTATCAATCATCTCATCACAATAAAGGGGAATATTTTCATCACATCAATCTCATCCCAAATGAGGAAATGATTACGATTCACTCCTACACCGGAATTTGTAGTTTTGGGGTTAGTCTATTTCAACATACCCTTCCTCGGTGACTAACGATGCTCCGAAAGTGTTTATCATTAAAAGGATTTACAACTCATTTCAATTGGCACTAGTGGCCCCAAATGTAATATCATTTCTGGCCCGTTGGCCGTATTTCATATTTCATGCTCGCCTCTTTCAATTTCAAACATCATCAGGATCATCGACAATAAAGCATTTCTACTCAAAACCTTAAGTACACATGTGAGCAAGTAGGAGCCTTAAGCACCCTGAGATTTCTTACACAATTTGGCACAATAGCTTTCATTTGAATCATGACTAGAAGTTACAACATTTAGATATGCAACCCATACTTTGAACATATTCTCGAATAGTAACACAACATAGCATGAACATTTGTAACACATATTAACACATATATCATTTGACACAAGGCGTATTTGAAATTCCTGATGTGTATACATGTATACATATCCCTTTAAAAAAACTATCATCATCATATACCTATGCCTCTATGGGCCTCATCATCATCATATCATACCCCGTCCATCATAAGGCTCGGTAACATCAATACCCAACTGATCTGTGGTTGCACAATAGGTGCCTGCCCGGCCGACTATAGCCCGCGCAGTAAAGTAAAATAACTGCCGACTATAGCGCGACTCAGTAGAGTAAAACATATACATATATATAGTTGCACAATAGGTGCCTGCCCGGCAGACTATAGCGCCTCGCGGTAAAATAGATATTGCATGCTGGACTCGTTGAAATCACATTCTTAACCTTTTGAAGTGACGTAAGATCAAAGAAATAACATCAACATCAATCCTCCCATAAGAGGGGAGTAAGATAAGTACTACTAGTCCCTAGGAGTAGAGCATCTTTGGGGCTCGTTCAATGCGTATGTTTAATCAAAGAGTCGTGCAAAAGAAGGAAAGGGAAAGTCTCGCATACCTTATATATGTTGTCCAACTTTAATTTATGAAAAAGGTTACGATTCCTCAGTCTACGATGAAACGGACAGCACCTCCCCTATTTATAAGGTTTCCCAAAAGTCATAACAGCCAACAACCATGACATCAACTAAAACTACAGCTATACCAATCAAGCAATTAGAGAGCGGCAAGCTCCAGAGGCTTTATTCAATGGCGTACTCGACACCCGACCTCCTTTTAACAATAATCAAGCTCTACAAGAGCTTCCACACCACCACCAATTTTCATACCATAGGAAAAGAGCTCGTAACCTATTTATACAATGACTTGAATTCATTCCGTGAGTTCCCAACAATTGCATCTCTTAAAATAAAACTTACCTTAACTGGATGGATGAAATTATGCAGGAGTTGTATGTAGAAGAAAGCTTCGTGCCCTTCAGTGCTCTAGAATAGAGAAGGATTAAGATGTAGTTCCTTCCCCTATAATTGTTGGAGTGAATATATGTATCTCTAATGATTTCCTCCTTTCCCCAAAAATATTGTCTTCAACAGTGTCTTAAACACTTTGTTTGTAGAGGTTAAGTTCGGCGGAAATGCCTCTATCATCAACTATTTCAAAAGTCTCTTTCTTAGTGTGGAAGAACTCAAGGTAATGGATAGATATATATTGAAAGAATTTTTCCTTTACCAAGACTCCACTAATCTTCAATTTGAGCAAAGCCTCGTCACAAGCCACATAGTACTTAGGAAGTCTCTCAACAAGTTACTGTATCCACTTGATAAAGGTGAAACACTTATTCCATAAAGGTTAATACTTATCCAATCTTTACTAAAAGGTTATCAACTTACAGGGTCTCGGTTCTGCCCTTGGTCTGAAGTTGGTGTCAATAATACCTCAAAAATGACATCGATTTTGGACCTCGATGTGTTCATAAATTTGACCTCGATATTGGCCTCGATTTAGACCTCTATATTGGCCTCGATTTGGACCTCGATACTGGGACCTCAGGGGGATCCTTGATTTTCAGCTTCGAGAGGACCCTCGGTTTTGACTTCGATTTCACCCTCAGTTTTGTCTTCGATTTCACCCTCGGTTTTGGACCCTCGGTTTTGACTTCGATTTCACCCTCAATTTGACTTCGATTTCACCCTTGGTTTGACTTTGATTTCACCCTCGGCTTTGGACCCTCGGTTTGACTTTGATATCACCCTCGGTTTTTGACCCTTGGTTTGGACCTCGATTGAGCCCTCGGTTTTTTACCTCAAAACTTTTTTTTCTTTTTTTGGTGTAGGCTCATTATTTCTCAAAAGCTGCCGTATGTTACATCCTTCCCCCCTCAGGAACATTCGTCCTCGAATGTAAGGGTTTATGGGGAGTCTCAGAGAGATGTTTCACCTTCTAATGTGTTCTGCGTTTTCCCGACATCCTCGTTATCTTCAATCTGGAACAGGTAAGAGTATTTAGACTTCATCTGATCTTCTGCTTCCCATGTCATTTCTTCCCTATTCTTGTTCCTCCACAATACATTAACGGAAGCTACATCCTTTGTTCTTAGCTTGCGGACTTGTCGGTCTAATATAGCTACTGGCATTTCTTCATATGATAGATCCTTTGTAATTTGTATATATTTGATAGGGACGACCCGAAAAGGGTCTCCAATACATTTCCTAAACATAGATACATGGAACACCGGGTGGACTAACTCCAATTCGGATGGCAATTGTAACTCATAAGCAACCTGTCCTATTCGTCGAAGGATTTTGTACGGCCCGATATACTGTGGATTTAGTTTATCCTTCTTCCCAAATTGCATAACACCCTTCATCGGTGGGATCCTCAAGAAAACCCAATCTCCAACCTTAAATTCCAGATCGCGACGTCGGACATCGGAATAAGATTTTTGCCTGCTTTGAGCCGTCTTCAATCGCTCTTGTATCACTTTCACCTTCTCAATGGCTTGGTGCATCAAGTCTGGCCCATATAATTCTGTCTCACCGACTTCGAACCATCCAACTGGTGCTCTACATCTCCTCCCGTACAGTGCCTCGTACGGAGCCATTTAATACTGCAACGGTAACTATTATTGTAAGCGAATTCTATGAGTGCCAGGTGATCATCCCAGTTCCCCTTGACATCTATAACACATGGTCGTAGCATATCTTCAAGTGTCTGAATGGTACGTTCAGCCTGTCCATCAGTCTGCGAATGGAATGTCATGCTGAGATTCACTTGTGTGCTAAAACTTTCTGAAAGGACCTCCAAAAGTTAGCCGTAAATTGAGCTCCTCGGTCTGATATAATAGACACCGGCGCACCATGAAGCCTAACAATCTCCTTGATATACAGCATCGCATAATCTTCAGCTGTGTAAGGTGTCTTAACTGGCAGAAAATTGGCACATTTTGTAAGTCGATCAACTATCACCCAGATGGAGTCAAACTTACGATAGAGAGAGGTAACCCGACAATAAAATCCATACTAGTCACCTCCCATTTCCAAGTCGGAATATCTATATTCGGAATCAATCCACCGGGTTTCTGATGCTCAACTTGTTGAAAATTAGGGCACTGGGCTACAAATTCTACAATAGACTTCTTCATGTTATCCCACCAATACTGCTCCTTAATGTCATGATAGATCTTCGTCAAACCGGGATGGATGGAATATTGGGACTGATTGATCTCAATCATAATCTTCTCTCGCAACCCTGCCACATTAGGCACACATAATCGTCCTTGGTATCTTAGCTTCCCATCCCCTCCGATCTCGAAAGCTAAAGTATTACCCTGCTGAATGCGGTCTCTCAATCGTACCAAGGTAGGATCTTCGTATTGTAGTGCTTTTACCTCGGTTACCAAAGATGATTCTAACGTATTCTGTATAGTAACACCTCCGTCATCCGAGTCTAACAATCTGATTCTCATATTGGCTAGCTGATGAAGCTCTTTAGTCAACCCCTGTCTACTTGCCTCAATGTGTACTAGGCTTCCCATTGACTTACGACTGAGAGCGTCTGCCATATCATTGGCTTTACCGGGATGGTACAATATCTCAATGTCGTAATCCTTCAGTAATCCAAGCCAATGCCGCTGTCTTAAATTCAACTCCTTCGGCTTGAAAATGTATTGTAAACTCTTGTGACCTGCGTAGATGTAAACATGGGCACCGTATAAGTAGTGCCGCCATATCTTCAAAACATATATCACTGCAGCTAATTCCATATAACGAGTCGGGTAATTATTTTCATGCTTCTTTAATTTTCTTGATGCATAAGCGATCACCTTCCCACGTTGCATCAATACACACCCCAAACTTATACCTGAAGAATCACAATATACCACATAACCTTCAGTTCCTTCTGGGAGTGCGAGCACTGGCGCGGAGGTCAATCGATTCTTTAGCTCCAGAAAACTACGTTCACAAGCGTCAGACCATTTGAACTTGGTAGCTTTCTGCGTTAGCTTAGTCAGTGGTGCTGATATAGAGGAAAACCCTTCTACAAACCTCCTATAATATCCTGCTAGCCCTACAAAACTACGTACTGCTGATGGTGTTGTAGGTCTTGGCCAATTTTTCACTGCATCGATCTTTTGAATGTCAACACTAATACCTTCATCAGATATCACAAGGCCAAGGAATGCTACTGAGTTTTGCCAGAATTCACATTTGGAGAGCTTAGCATACAACTTACGATTTTGTAATACTATCCGCAAGTGGCCCGTATGTTCTGTCTCTGAACGAGAATACACCAGAATGTCATCAATGAATACAATCACGAACACATCGAGATAGAGCCTAAATACACTATTCATGAGATCCATAAAAGCTGTTGGGGCATTTGTTAGCCCGAACGACATTACCAAGAACTCAAAGTGCCCATATATTGTCCGAAAGGCCGTTTTTGGAATATCCTTCTCCTTAACCCTCAGCTGATGATACCCTAAACGTAAGTCAATCTTCGAGAAACACTTGGCACCCTGGAGTTGGTCAAATAGGTCGTCAATCCGTGGAAGTGGATATTTATTCTTTATAGTAAACTTATTCAATTGTCGATAATCGATACACATCCTTAACGACCCATCTTTCTTCTGCACGAACAAGATTGGCGCACCCCAAGGTGAAGTGCTAGGCCTAATGAAGCCCTTATCTAGCAAGTCCTTCAATTGTGCCTTCAACTCTCGCAACTCTGCTGGGGCCATCCTGTATTGGGGGATAGAGATCGATTGAGTGTCAAGCAACACATCGATGTTAAATTCAATCTCCCTTTCAGGAGGAAGACCTGGGAGTTCATATAGGAAAACATCTGGAAATTCATTAACACGGGAATTGGTTGTAAATTAGGCGGCTTCGCCTCCGCATCCCTCACGTGAACGAGATGATAAATGTAACCTTTTGAGATCATCTTCCTTGCCTTAAGATAGGAAATAAACCTACCTTTTGGCGTAGCAATTTTCCCCTTCCATTCGATGACGGGTTCACCAGGAAACTGAAACATAAGAACCTTCGTACGATAATCAATATTTGCATAGCATGTGGCCAACCAGTTCCCATAGGTTAGTTCTCCTTTAATAGTCTCAACCAAAACAATGAGAGTCGGGTCTCCAACTACATTCTTCACCATGGACACATGGAACACCGGGTGCACTAAAGACATCTCTAGAGGTAGTTCTAAACTGTAAGGCACTGGACCAATCCTCGAAATGATTTTGTATGTTCCAACATACCTCATACTCAATTTCCCTTTCTTACCAAATCGCATTACACCCTTCATAGGGGAAACCTTTAAGAACACCCAATCATCTTATTTAACTCCTAATCACTGCGACACACATCCGAATTGGACTTTTGACGACTTTGAGAAGTTTTCAGCCGCTCCTTAATGATATTAACTTTTTACATAGCCTGATGCACGAGGTCTTTCCCTATCAATTCCGCTTCCCCAATGGGAGATCTACATCTCCTACCATATAAAGCCTCAAACGACACCATCTGAATGCTAGCCTGATACTTGTTATTGTAGGCAAATTCTATGAGCATAAATGATCATCCGAACTACCTTTGAAGTCAAGAACACAAGCGCGCAATATATCCTCAAGCATCTGAATAGTTCGCTCTGCCTGCCCGTTGGTCTGTGGAGGGAGGACTGTACTAAGATTCACCTGAATACCCAAACCTTGCTGATATTTCTTCCAAAAATTAGTTGTGAATTATGCCCCTCGATCTGAGATAACAGAAACTGGAGTGCCATGCAACCTGACTATTTCCTTGATGTACAATTGAGCATACTATTCTGCTCTGTCTGTAGCCTTAACCGAGAAGAAGTGCATTGATTTTGTGAGTCGATCCACAATCACCCAAATCGAGTCGATTTTGCAAGGAGTGCGAGGTAGCCCTACCATAAAGTCCATATTAATCATTTCCCACTTGCACATTGGAATTTTTATCTACAGTGCCAACCCACCAGGCCTTTGATGCTCGGCCTTCACTTGCTGACAATTTGGACACCTCGTCACATAGTCCGCTACATTCCTCTTCATATCGTTCCACCAATAGACTTCCCTAAGATCATGATACATCTTTGTAGTGTTTGGGTGCACGGAATAGCTGGCAGTGTGAACCTCGATCATGATTCATTCCTCGAGATCATCCATATTTAGAACACATAGTCGCCCTCGATACCTTAGTGTACCATCATCCACGCCAATAGAAAAGGCCATGGTCTTATGTTTTTGAATCCCCTCATTCAATTGTACCAACATTGGATCGTTGAACTGCTTCTCCTTGACTTCCACCAAAAGTGATGATTCGGCCTTATTTTCCACAATCACCCCTCATTCACTAGAGTCTGAAACAGGAACTCCCAAACTAGCCAAGCATTGAACCTCCTTGGCCAACGACCTTTGATATGCCTCCAAGAGAGCCAAACTACCCACAGATTTTCGGCTAAGAGCATCCGCTTCAACATTAGCCTTCCCAGATGATATAAGATGTCGATGTCATAATCCTTGAGTAACTCAAGCCATGTTCTCTGCCTCAGATTCAATTCCTTATATTTGAAAATATATTGAAGGCTCTTATGATTAGTGAATATATCCACATAGACCCCATATAAATAATGACGTCATGTCTTCAATGCAAATATCACCACCGCAAGCTCTGAGCCGTGTGTTGGATAGTTCTTTTCATGATTATTGAGTTGCCTGGAAGTATACGCTATCACCTTACCATGTTCCATTAATACACACCTAGGTCCGATCCTTGAAGAATCGCAATATACCACAAATCTATACGTACCTTGTGGTAGAGTCAACACCGGTGCCATAGTCAATCTTGATTTCAATTCCTGAAAGCTCCTGTTGCAAGCATCTGACTATTTGAACTTAACTGCCTTCTGCGTCAATTTAGTCAACGGAGAGGCAAGAGTGGAGAACCCTCCACAATCTTCCTGTAATATCCAGCTAAGCCCAAGAAACAGCGAATTTCTGTTGGCGTAGTAGGTCTAGGCCAATTCTTCATGGCTGAAATTCTTCATGACCCAAGAACGTAAGAGATTCTAGCCAAAATTCACTTTTCGAAAACTTTGCATATTACTGGTGTTGATACAGGACCTGCAAAACTGCCATAACATGATCATCGTCCTCCCGACTCCGCGAATAAACACGAATATCGTCAATAAACACTATCACGAAGGAGTCAGGAAAGGGTTGAAGACCTGATTCATAAGATCAATGAAAGTTGCGGGGGCATTTGTTAGCCTGAAAGAAATTACCAAAAATACAAAGTGCCCATACCAGGTCCTAATAGCTGTTTTCAGAATATACTGCTCCTTGATCTTCAATTTGTAGTACCCGAATCTTTAATCTATCCTGGCAAAGTACTTAGCACCATGCAATTGATCAAACAAGTCATCTATCGTTGGCAGAGGGTACTTATTTTTTATTGTAACCTTGTTGACCTGACGATAGTCAATACAAATTCTTAGTGACCCATCCTTCTTTCCTACAAATAGAACTGGTGTGGCCCAAGGCAACACCCTCGGCTGGATGAAACACGTCTCTAATAAATAATTCAATTGTTCTTTTAGCTCTTTCAATTCGGATGGGGCCATTATGTAGGGTGGAATAGATATATGCTGCGTGCCTGGCATCACGTCAATCCCTAAATTAACCTCCCTATCTGGCGAGATCCCAGGGAGCTCATCCGGAAAGACCTCCAGAAATTCATTCACAAGAGGCATAGATTCAAGTGTAGGTGCCTTAGCATCGGTGTCTCTATCCTGGACCAAATGGTAGATACACCCCTTGTTAATCATCTTTGTGGCCTGAAGGTAAGAAATAAACCTACCCTTCGGCACCATATTATCCCCTTTCCATTAAATCACTGATTCAGTTGGAAATTCAAACCTAATAGTTATAGTTAGAGAGTCAAGATTCTCGAAACATGAATAAAGCCAATTCATCCCAATTATTAGATAAAAATCGACCATTCCCAATTCAATGAGATCGGCCATGGAGTCTCAACCACGCACCGTGACAACACAATCCCTATAAACCCATGCGGCCACAACAGTCTCACCAATAGGGGTAGATACAAAAAATGGCTCATGGTGCTGTTCCGGTTCTATCCCGAATTCCATCGCAATATAGGGAGTGACACAGGACAAAGTGGAAAGGTGATCAATAAGAGCATACACATCATGAGATTGAACAGTCAATATACATGTGACAACATCTGGAGAAGCCTATTAACTTTGGCGACCACTCATAGCATAGAAACGTCTAGGTCCTCTCGAACTCTGTATGCCACCCCTAGCTGCACCACGCCCTGCAGGTGCTGGGGCGCCTCGAGCTAGAGGAGGTGCTGCGGTTGTAGTAGCTGCAGAACTGGCTGGTTGTGCTGTACCTCTGCCCATGCTCTAGTGAGACAAACGACAATCCCTCTTAATGTGACCCCTCATACAAAGCCTGTAGCATATGGGCTTGTCCATGTAGCAGGTCCCAAAGTGCATCTTCCCGAACCTAGGGAATGGGGGCCTCCGTTGCTATTGAAATCTCCCACCAGACCGACCCTGCTGGTAGGATCCCTTATTGCCCTGGCGGGGCCTAAAATGGTTGCCTTGCTGCATACTGGGCCTCGATGGTAGTGCACTGACTAAAGACTGAGCAAAAGACTAGGACGGCTCCGATGACGCTCCCCTAAAAGCGGTCCTACCACCACCACCACCACCAAAAGTACCACTGAAGTTGCCCGTTGTCCGGGCCATATTGCTACTCTCTCGCTCCATTATATTCTTTAGTTTGTGGGTCTCTGTGGCTTGAGAAAATGCCACCATCTTACCATAGTTAATATCAGAACTCAAGGCAGCTATAGCGGCCTCATTAATAACAAAGAGGCTGAGGCCTTGTACAAACCGGCACACTCTAGCCCCCATAGTAGCAACATATATATGGCATATTTTGGGCAGGCACGCGAATCTTATATGATACTCCCCGACACTCACGCTACCTTATTTCAGATTCTCAAACTCAGCGGCATGGGCTGCCTTAGTCTCGGCAACCAAGAAATGATCAATAAAAGCATCGGCAAATTCGCTCAATCTCGCGGGAGGGCTTCCCTCCTCACGGGAGTCCTCCCATATTTCAAACCAAGAATGGGCCACTCCTTTCAGGCGGTAGGAGGCCAACTCTGCTCCCTCTGTCTCAGTAGCACGCATAACTCGAAGGGTCTTGTGCACCTGGTCAATAAAATCCTGGGGGTCCCCTTTCAAGATTAGTACCTGTGAACACTGGAGTGTCCAACTAGAGATATCTGTTCACCCTATAACTATTTGAGAAAACATCTGTATGGTCTCCTAAGATCCCTATCGGATACACCAGGACCGGAAGCTAGGGCTTGAGGTGGAACTGGAATTTCAACTGGAGCGATCATTGCACCCTCAGCAGGTGCAGGAACAGGTGCGGTCTGACCAGGCGTAGTGGAATCAGGCATTGTAGTAGTCAAGGGAATATTCTTACCCATCGGGTGTTCACCGGCATCATCAAGTAAATGGACAACTACCACTTATGGAGTGGCATTGGCTCCTTGGCAAGTTCTTGGTTTCTTCCTAGGCACCATATACTAAAAATTAGAGCAACGCACGAGTTAAAGGAGGAAAAATCTTACAATCAACTTTATCGCACGATCTACATCATGAAAGAAGGGTATTATTCCTAAATGCCCAAGTAGCCTGCTAATTATAGACGTGGTCGACAACACACTAATAAGAAGGACTATATTAGGCACGACTCCGAGACATCCTAGGACACTTTAAAACCGTAGGCTCTGATACAAAGTTTGTCATGGCCCGACCTCAGGGAGCGGGACCGACTCCCAATAGAGTTACCTCGATCGAGCAGGCCTGCACAGTGCCTTCTAACCAAGTCACCTACACATAAAGAGAAGAATACATTTAATTAATAAGTTGTTAAGAGTCCTGTGAACAACACCAGTTCATTTCGATTTGTTACTTCATTAACAAGTTGTCAAAACTGTACGTAGTACAATCATAGTTAAAGTGGAACAGATGATACCATTACAACATTTTTAGTTTAACTTTCCCAAAAATGGATACAACCCACACTATGTCTGTTGTGCGTCTAACATGAACAGAAGAGTGCTATAACTGTGGCGGCAACAAGGCCCCGGCTATACCTCAAAATGCAATGTACAAGGAATCACCTTTCACCAAGCTGTGACCAAATGTTGGAATGCAGATGTTGTCAATCGACTGAAACCAATAATGTAAGCCTTACCTTCAGTGATTATATAGGAGCTGTGGAAGAGAAGAAATAGCTCAAATATGGGGACACAATCACTATCAACAAGGTAATCTATCAAATTACTTATACTCTTCAGATGTTTATTAAAGTCAGAAAGCTAGGAATTCAAAACATCTCCCATAAATGGCCAGATATAATTGTTATGATGGAACAATATACTCCCACTTTGAAGTACACTATGGTGATCTGGGAAATCCCCAACCAAGGGAGGATCAAAGTCTAACACAGATGGCACTTCCAGGGGCAACCAAGGTAAAAGCTCCATTGGCTTTGTACTGATAAATGAAGAGGGAGATCCAAGAAAGCACAAACAGAGAAGTTGAGGCACAGGCAATGGTGGAAGCCCTGAGATTCTGTGTCCACAATGAACACCTTCTAATAGAGCTCCACACCGACTCAATGATACTACTGAAGAGCGCAAAGGGAGAATGGAGAGCACCTTGTTCCATCCAGGAAAATGTTGTAGAAATCAAGGATTTGATGACAAAATGCAACGCAATAGTAGCACACACACTCAGGGAAGGCAACAGACTGGCAGACCATATTGCAAATTATGCTCTGGATAATGGACCTATTGACTGCCATTGTTTTGATGATCTAGACAAACAAAGTAGAAGGCTGGTTAATAGAGTTAAAAGCCAATGTCCATATCTAAGAGTAAAGGTGGTAGGAAACAGAGGGAATTAACTCTACCAAAGGAAAAGGAACTTACTGGAAATCACAAACACAGCAGTAGAGCTGCAGCAGAGTTGAGCTGTGACACATCATATACTGGAGTGTTACAACCACCTAAATGGATCATTACTATGTACTTGAAAACAAATAATGTT
Source organism: Nicotiana obtusifolia (assembly GCA_002018475.1). Classification (NCBI taxonomy): domain Eukaryota; kingdom Viridiplantae; phylum Streptophyta; class Magnoliopsida; order Solanales; family Solanaceae; genus Nicotiana; species Nicotiana obtusifolia. The sequence goes on along the minus strand of MCJB01001036.1, from coordinate 88,334 downwards.
TTAAAAAGTCTGTTAACTCTGCAGGTACACAGTTGGAACCAAACAAAGTATGGCAACAGCAAGAGGCCAATGAGAGTCCACGATGAGGAGTTGTCATATGCACTGTTGCTTGCAGGCTCAATGTTATACTTGGGCTGCCATCAAAGCATCCTCATAACAATTGTAGTGACGAGAAACCGGAGAAGTGGATTCCATCTAACATGATGTTTTTCTTGCAGGACATGCTAGAGGCTGTTGTCAACACCCGTTCAATTCTCTAACCACCAGCACCTTGAATTCAAGCAGCAGTGAAGTAATAATCACAGCGAGAGATCATACCTCTCCTAATGAAGCAATGTGCCATCACATTGCCTCTTTGGTTAGTAGGCTGGATCCCAATTGCCCGAAGCAAGCTCAGCAAACACATAAACACAATCTCATAAAAGTCCTCAACTTTGCAGACAACTTGGAGGAGGCTAGATCATTACTGCAATTACAATGTTTGACAGTAGCATTTCTAATGCCCAATCCATTGCAATCACTGCAATCATCACTGATCCTCATTGCTAGCATACAACACAGCAATTCAGCAAGCACATTACTACATTACAGCAGCAACAGAAGAGTAATAAGATGGATATTCTCTGTCAACACAAAACAATGGTACGCAGTCAGCACACAACATAGAAGAAACAACAACATGGACTGGCAATCACAGAGCCTACAGCAACTACAGCAGCCAGAAGCACACCTAATAGATAATCAACAGAAGCATTACTCTACAGATCACAGGACCACAAACTACTCAAATTAGCAAGCAAATCAAAGACAATTACCATATCATCAGGAGCAAAAAAGAATAAAAAATAACAACATAAATACCATCTTCACCACTGAACCCAGCACCCTCCACAATATTGAAAGCAGCTTGAAATTGTCCAGATTATTGCTGCAGTTGCAAGATGTGGTATTAGCACCCTAGTGCTAATGTGTTGCAACTACAGCAATCATCTTGGGAATTCCCAGCCACATTGCAATACTGGAAATCTAACTCTACTCAGCAGCACATCAGCAATTCACAGAGCCAACAACCATCACAAGAAACGGAAACACCAACAGACTCTTATCAGAAGCAACACAGGATCAAGGATATAGACAGGAGTAAAGCACATCAGCAGTAGCTTCAAGACATAGAAACTCAACCAGCATATTACTAGTAGAGGAAGCACACATACCAGAGCAACAACAGTCCAATTCAACCGTTATGATTAGATTCAAAAATATAGTCCAAATTGACCCTCAAATCTAAAAAATACACCCTCTTAAGTGGTAGACAAAAATCCCAAGTGTTAAAATTCCAAGTTTAAGGTGTAGAAATCTATGGAGAATGAAATTATATAAGCAAATCAAAGTAAAAATTTCTTACCTCCAATGTAGTGGTGAAATTCCTCTTCGGAGTCTCCTCGTCTGGAAGTCTAGGGTACAAAATATGAAAGAATGAGTAAAATCTTGAAATTTATAACTTATAAGGTTTGCCCCGTAGTACCCTTCGCCAACATGCCTAGAATTCCTCTTACGTGAATCCAAAGTCCCTGTCGTGAACGTGATACAGAAGCCTGCTAAGCCTGCACGAATGCGAGTCTTGCTCCGCGAGTCCAAAAGCCAAACCTCCTCTTAAAGCATCCATAAACGCGATGACCACCTATCCTAAAACATCCATAAACGCGACACCTAACACATGAATGCTAAGAACAAAGAGCATCACACTATCCTTCATCACAAACGTGAGACACCCCTCACAAACGCAATGGAATACCAAACTCCATCAAAACTTGTTGTTCTAAAACTCATGGAAATGGCCTGAAATAATCCTGAAACACACCCAAATAACATCAAAACCATGAATCGACTATTAAAATCATTCTCTTAAGTTTTAATGATGAAACTTTGCCGAACGTGTCTGAATCAAATTAAAACATTTCAGGTCAAAACCAGACATCAAACACAAGTTCCAGTCCACTAAACGAACCATTGCAATGTCTCAAAAGCACAATTAGTACCCTATAACACCAAAGTTAACTTCCGTTCACACTTAAGAACTCTCGAGTTCTTCAACTTGCCAACTTTTGATCACTAGAGCCAAGACATTCTAGGAACCTAAAAAAATTAAAATCCAACCACATGTCCAAGTTCAAAATAACAAAACAAAACTATACGAGCCATCAAGTCCCGATTATGGGGTCGTTTAAGAAAAAGTCAAACCTCATCAACACTTCCAACTTAAATCTTCCAAATTGAGAACCACTCTTCCAAACCACCAAACGAAGTGCTAGAACTCAAAACCGCCAATCAGGTTGTTATAGTGGTAATGACTAAGCACCTCTGGTGATTTCGCTGGTACCAATGTCCGGATCTGCACAAAAAGTGAAATAGTGTAGTATGAGCACAACTGATCCTGTATACTCAATAAGTATCAAGCCTAACCTCGACAAGATAATGACGAGGCTATGACAAGATACTGTCCATATGATCATGTATAGTTAATGAGCACTAGAAATAGCAATAGTGTTAGCAGTAATAATGATGGGAATAAATGGAAAAAAAAGTAATTAAAAAATGTTAGGAGGATCAACGTAACGAAGGACCTAAGCTCCGGCAATTTAGGGCGATGCTGAGGCTATTCTGTTTGTTGCGTCGCCCATGGCCTCGCCGGCCACTGGCCAGCCTCCTATAGAGGTTGATCAGTTGTCTCTCACCCCTATACAGTGTCTCCAAACATCAGCCAACCTTAGTTTAATCCCAAACTACAGAAAACTTCTAAAACCCCAAGCATTAAATTCTCCCATGCAAGCAACCAATGTGAACCTAGAGCCAGTCGAGTATATACATGGTGAACCAATGGTGCGATGAAAGAAGACATAAGTTAAACAATCGATTATGCATCATGGATTACACTTAGCAGTTCTAAGTATGTTCTCTTGTAGAAAACCTATGATTCAAGTGTTGAGGAAAGTTATTCCCATGCAGTGTGAGTTAAAAAGTGCATGTGTGATTGGGTTGATTGAGGACACCCATGTCCTTATTAAAATATCGTTAGTGGACGATTATATTAACCTGCTATCAAATCTAGCCTTTTATTAGAAGGCTCAAGGTGATATGTGGCAGATGAGATGCACAAAGTTGATTCCATGGTGGAAACTAGAGGAGGAAACACCAATTGCCATTGCTTGGATATAATTTCTTGATTTACCCCCTAACCTTTTTGGTACGGAATTTGTGTTTTCCCTAGCTGATGCAGTTGGTAGGCCATTACATGATTATTTAGCAATTCAAAATTGTACATGACCTAGTTTTGCTATGATGAAAGTTGTAGTGAATTTACTAGCTACTTTGCCTCAAAGAAGCAAGATTATTGAGGAGCAGGATGAAACAGACCCGGAGGAGTCAAAATGGATTAAGATCAAGTACACTAAATGCCTAAATACTGTAAAACTTGTAAGAAAAAAGGACACAATGAGAGTGAATGCTGGATTGTTCATCAAGAACTGCACAGTAAATTTAATGAAGAATGACATTAACAAAGCAAGGAGAGGACAATCACAACACAAAGTGATGTCCTAGGGACATCTGCAGCTTCTACTAAGGTACTAACAAGTGGTAAAATGCTGGGAAAGCTAGCTTTAAATACTACCAAGAATGAATGAATGCAAAGAAGGAAAAACAAATATCAACTAGATAGTAGAGAATATTGTTTACCCTTGATTACGAATAACAATTATTATATGTGGTTTTAAGGATATGTGACCTGATTTAATACAGTTAAAGAATAAACGAAAACGGAGACTAAACTTAGTGAACAAGGAAAAGAGCAAACCACCAATATTGAGTAGCCTTTCTGCGTTAGAATCCTTTGGAAATAAAATATGAAGTAGATCAGTGAGTAAAATAAACTATAGCCTTTGTATATTGATCGTTGATTGTATGTGCACTTACAATAGGGCTGCCTGTTTATATAGGAAGGGAAAAGAATTATATACAAGGTAAAAATCTTATTTACCAGGTAAGATATCCCTAGAATTAATGGATTCAAAGTCTTTACTGATTTGAGCCGCGATTCCCGCTGAGATGTTTACATGTCATGAGATTTCCGATCTTTCAGTTACGCAAATTCGATAATTTTGCCATAGGATGTTTTACCCTGATCGGCCTCAATGATCTCGCCCCGAACGCCTTGGCTTCGAGCTACGTTCCGAAGACATCCGGTCTCAGACTTCTCTTCGCGATGTCCCGATCTCGGACTTCTCTTCTCGATGTCCCGGTCTTGGCTTATTGGATGGCAACTTCAATCGACGCTGGTCGTCAAAATCCAAAACAGGTAATCACTATGCAAGCGATCGAATTCGACCCTATATAACTATGTAATTGAAAATGATGGGAATATTGATGCTGAAACAACAGAGGAGAAGAAGGGAAATAAATGGAAAAGGGACAAATAGGAAAGAAGTTGCTACATGAAATCAACAACAATCAAATGAGCTTGTGCAAACTAGTAACAAGTATTGACGAATTTCGCCAATACTTGATATTTGATCGAGGTTTGGGGCCAATATTCGATATTGTACCCGCTTATTTCGTGGCCCACTTGGCCAATCGGCCAGATAAATCAGGCTTATGCATTACATTTCTCAAGGGATAAGTCATTACTACACATATGGGATGGCATTGGAAGTAGGCTTTTAGCTTCCTAGAGGCACTCAATAAAGCGAGTGCTAATTTTTCTAAATACGGGTATCTAGTTTCAGCCTCACCTAAGGTTCTACTGACGTAATAAATAGGAAACTGTGTACCTTGTTCTTCTCGGACCAGGACCTCACTCACCGCGACTTTCGAGACGGCAAGGTACAGGTATAGTTGCTCACCTATTTTTGGTGTATACAGCAAAGGTGGGCTAGAAAGATACCTCTTAATTTCTTCTAACACGCGCTGGCATTCCGGACTCCACGAGAAATCGTTCTTCTTCTTCAGCAAGTTGAAAAATCAGTGACTCCTGTCGAAAGATCTCGAAATGAATCGGCCTAGAGCGGCTATTCGACCTGTTAGCTTTTGTACGGCTTTTACAATGTCTACAATTGTAATGTCTTCGATGGCTTTGATCTTTTCGGGGTTAATTTCTTTTCCTCGATTTGAGACCATGAAACCGAGGAATTTTCCCGATCCCACTCCAAATGCGCACTTCTCTGGGTTTAACTTCATGTTGTACGGTTTCAGCATATCGAACGTTTCCTGCAAATGGCTTAAATAGTCCTCTGCTCGCAGGGACTTAACTAACATATCATCAATGTAAATTTCCATTATTTTTCCTAGTTGTTCATCGAACATTTTGTTTACTAGGCGTTGATAAGTAGCCCCCGCATTATTTAACCCGGATGGCATCACGTTATCACAGTATGTACCATACTTAGTGATGAAGGATGTCTTTTCTTGGTCATCCTTGTCCATTCGTATCTGGTTATAGCCAGAGTAGGCGTTGAGAAAGCTAAGGGTCTCGTGGCACATTTGCTAACCATTCTGGGTACAACTACGTTTGCTAACCATTCTGGGTATTTAACTTCCCGAATGGACCCTATATTTAAAAGCTTGGTTACATCATCCTTTGATGAATAATTGTTTGACTTCGGATTGAGCCTCCTCTTTTGCTTGACCGGTCAAAATATGCTCAGTTTGGGAGTCGTGATCTCCGGTGGTATCCCTGTTATGTCAAGATGGGACCAAGAGAAATAGTATTCGTTAGCTGAAAGAAAATGAATAAGTTTGGTCCTGAGCCCGAAGCTTAGGACCGAGCCCAGGTATACCTTACGATTCGGTGCATCTTCTCGGAGTGAAATTTGCTCGAGTTCCTTGACCGTTGATTTAGTTGCATCAGATTCATCGAGGCCGACGAATGACCGGGGCCTTCGTTCGTTGAAGGCGATGTCTGTGATTGCTATTTGGTTCATTGGGAAGGAGCTATTGGTTTCGGAACTGCCTCTTCTACTGCGAACATCTCTTTTGCAGCATGCTGCTCTCCATAAACGGTTATGATCCCATCAGTCGATGGGAATTTCAACATTTGATGTAGTGTTGACGGTACCACTCTGATATCATGAATCCACAGTCTTCCGAGTAAGGCATTGTACCTCATATCTCCTATGATAACGCAGAATTTCGTTTCCCGAACGGTACCGGCAGTGTTCACCGGTAATGTTATTTCCCCTTTGGTTGTCTCGCAAGCTATATTGAAACCATTGAGAATCCGAACTTCAGGGATAATTCAGTCTGTCAACCCGAGCTATTCCATAACCCATGACCGGATTATATTAGCCGAACTACCGGGATCGACCAATACACGCCTTACCTTAGTTTTGTGAATAAGCACCGATATTACTAAGGCGTCGTTATGGGGTTGTATGATTCCTTCCGCATCCTCCTCGCTTAAGTGCAAATTTCCCTCCATCGCATAATCCCGAGTGCGCTTTTCTTGGGTGATGGATATTTTAGTGCGTTTCAATACCGGACCTTGGGGTGTATCCACCCCACCGATTATCATATTGATCGTATGCTGAGGCTCCTCCTGGTTTACTGGTTTATTCCTGTTCCCGTAATGATTTTTGGCTCGATCGTTCAAAAACTCTCGAAGGTGCCCATTTTCGAGCAACCGTGCCACCTCTTCCCTCAATTGTCGACAGTCCTCTGTTCTGTGCCCATGTGTACCATGATATTTACATATCAAACTGGGGTCTCTCTTCGCTGGATCCGATTGCAGTAGTCGAGGCCACTTAGTATCCTTAATGCGATCGATGGCCGATACGAGAGTAGCCGAGTCGACGTTGAACTTATACTCGGACAGTCGTGGTGCTTCTCCATGGCCAGCGGTTCTCTCGAAGTTGTTTCTCTCCAATGGTCCTTGGTTACGCCAATTAAGATCGTTCCTCCTTTCTCGTCTCGGGGAACCCCGCCTTACTGGAATGGCCTTTCGGTCTCTAGGATATGGTCGATGCCTGTCTCTGCTCGATCTTGGCTCTCGATAAATATCCCTTTGAACCCTACCATGAGTTCTGATGGGGTAGGTGGATCCCGAGGGGGCTCGAAGTTGGTCATCTTCGACCCTAATCTTCGATTGATATCGGTTGTGTATATCCGCCCATGTGGCAGTCGGATATTCGATCAAGCTCTGCTTAAGCTGTTGTGAAGCCGTTGAACTTCGAGCATTGAGTCCTTGGGTAAAGGCCTGTACGGCCCAATCCTTAGTGATCGGTGGTAGGTCCATCCATTCCATCTGAAAGCAAGATACAAATTCCCTGAGCATCTCGTTATCCCTTTGCCTAACTTTAAATAAGTCCGATTTCGTGCCTCGACTTTGATGGCACCCACATGAGCTTTCACGAAGGTGTCCGCAAGCATGGCAAAAGAATCGATGGAATTCGGGGGCAAATCGTGATACCAAGTCATTGCCCCCTTTGACAAGGTCTCTCCGAATTTCTTCAAGAGAACGGACTCAATCTCATCATCTTCGAGATCATTTCCCTTTATGGCGCATGTGTATGCTGTTACATGCTCATTTGGGTCAGATGTCCCATCGTATTTGGGAATTTCCGGCATGCGAAACTTCTTCGGTATGGGTTTTAGGGTGGCGTTTGATGGAAAAGGTTTCTATACGAATTTCTTTGAGTCTAAACCTTTTAATACCAGGGGTGCTCCTGGAATTTGGTCCACCCTCGAATTATACGTTTCTACCTTTTTATCATTGGCCTCGATCTTCTTCTCGCCAGACTCGACTCATCTGGTTAATTCCTCGAGCATTTTCATGATCCCGGCGTTTGCCCCTGATCCGCCTTCGCTTGGTTCCACTGTGATAGGTACATTTTCGGGGATAATTTCCCGAGGAGGGCCGGTCTCTACCCCATTTGAAACTTGGCTCCGATTTTGCAACTGAGCAATGGCCGCTTGCGGGGCTTGCAACATGTTGAATATCATCCTGAGGCTAATCCCGTCCTCCTCGTCGTTCTGATTTGCCGAGCGGTATTCCCTTCGAACACTGTTCGATGGGCCAGAAGTGCGATCCAGATCGACCGCCATTTGGGAGTTAACGTCGACTGGAACTTCATTACCAGGTGCCAAATTCGCCATTGACGTATTGAGGCACGGATTGAAAATGTGACATGATTGTATTGTAACCTGAAAAAAAGTATTCTGCAAAGAACAAGTGTAAAATAGTCTGTGTGATAGAAAATTGTATCAAACGATCACTATTATCCTTAGCCCCGTGGTGGACGCCAAACTGTTTACCCTTGATTACGAGTAACAATTAAATTTATATGTGGTTTTAAGGATATGTGACCTGATTTAATACAGTTAAAGAATAAACGAAAATGGAGACTAAATTTAGTGAACAAGGAAAAGAGCAAACAACCAATATTGAGTAGCCTTTCTGCGTTAGAATCTTTTGGAAATAAAATATGAAGCAGATAAATAAATAAAATAGACTATAGCCTTTGTATATTGATTGTAGACTGTGTGTGCATTTACAATAGGGCTGCCTGTTTATATGGGAAGGGAAAATGATTCTATACAAGGTAAAAATCTTATTTACAAGGTAAGATATCTCTAGAATTAATGGATTCAACGTCTTTACTGATTTGAGCCGCGATTCCCGCCGAGATGTTTACATATCACGAGATTTTCGGTCCTTCAGTTACGCAAATCTGATAATTTTACCATAAGATGTTTTACCCTGATCAGCCTAGATGATCTCGTCTCGAACGTCTTGGCTTCGAGCTTCGTTCCGATGACATCCGGTCTCGGACTTCTCTTCTCGATGTCCCGATCTCGACCTATCGGATGGCGACTTCAATCGACGCTGATCGTCAAAATCCAAAACAGGAACTCTCTATACAAGCGATCGAATTCGACCCCATACATAATCCATTAAAATGGTTAGACAACAACTACTCTTAATTCTTTTGTAATTTATTGTCTTGCTCGTACAAAATTTCTTTTTAATCTTTATACCATATTTGGTTTGATTTTTGCTGGGTTGATTGATAGATATTTAATTATTTGATTTTCAATATGACACTATACTTTTTATTTTTTCCGCTAGAGAAGTCTTGTCGCTACCATGAGTCATGACTATAGATACTAATCTGAAGATGTATTAATTTACTTAGATTTGCGGGTTGATTCTCTGTTAGTAATGACCTATTAGGGTCATTATTATTTATATATTTTCAGATTATTTGGAGCAGTGAAAATAATTTTTTGTTCCTTTTTTATTGGTAATAATTGTTCAATGTGCATTTTAACTCAGGAAAAAAGTCATGTCAAAAGGCATGCTAAATTCTTAAATTTCATTACTAGTTTGCTATATTGACCAAATTTATAAGGAAATAGTGTTTGATCATGAGATCTTTAATCAAATCGAAGATTTTTAGTACTTTCAATTTTATTTGACTAAATATTTGGTTATAAGAGCAAATAAGTGAATAAGTTAGTATCACGATCCATGTTGCATGTAGCAACAATTTTATTTGAAACCTGATTACACTTTATTTTGGGTGTAACATGAGTCTTTGTTAAAACTTTTAATTATTATTTTTTGTGGCTTGTCATCCATTTTTTCACCTTATTATACTGTATTTTCTTAGAGCAATTTTGGAGAAATAAAATATAAACAATCATACTTGTATCTAATCATTAGTTTTTAACTATATATCCTTTGTATATAGCACATAAAATTAAATAATTATGTATGTGTTATCAGACTATGGGATGCTTTGCACATATGAGTAGGAGACTAATGAAAACTAAAAGGACCATGAAACTCAAAAGTTCGAAATTACTTTCAAATTTAATTCCTTGAAAGCTAAAGGTGGTGGTAAGACTACTTAAGTGGTCAACGTCTTGCCTCCAAACTTTAGCAATTAAGATTAGAAAAAACTCTCCTATGGATAGTTGATCAGGCTGAAGCTTCATTAATGTGCTAATAACTTACCTAAAAGATTAAAAAGTGGGTTTATGTATGAATTTTCTGAATAAAAAACTGATATGTGGACAGATTTGAGATAAATATTTTTTTGAGGGAAGAGTATATTGTTATTCTTCTTTATTCAATCTACTACTAGAAAAACTCCTTCCTATTGGGCTAAGTACGTAGTAGAAGAAATAAAAAGATGCTATCTTGATTATAAAAGTAACTTGTGTTTTTGATTCATAATTTTTCTAATTGTTTCATATCGAGTTTCATAGAGTATCTGATTCCATACCATATAGGTATGTTTTGTATTATTACCTATTTAGTTAAATGTTTCACTATTTTCACAAATTTAAATATCAATGATTGCTATTAATATATAATTTTGTATATAATATGAAGCAGGATATCTTTCGGCTCGGACAAAAGACCAGTTAAGATATGATTCTTAAATATTATCCCTTTTGAACTATCAATATTATCTTAATTGATCATGTAATTTTATCTTATACGATAAGAATAATTATACACTATATCTCAAAGATGAAAGTGTATGTTGCATCTGATGTAGAGAAATTAAATATGGCAAATCATGATAAACGCGTACACAGAAAATCAGGTAACATAATAAAATTATTTGTTATCCATAGTACTATATTTTTGCCACAATTGTTAACATCCTAACATTGTCACAAAATAAATTTGATACGGAAAAAAAAAAAATTAATTACAATATCATATGTATTTAATAAAGATGTCGATAGTGTTATAATCCAATAGACTATTCATGTGAGGTCATTTGTACCTGAAATACAATAAAATCACTTACACATAAATGTATAATTATATGTGTGCATGTGTGTGTGCGGGTTCATGTATATTTGTATATATTTGTCGCAAAAATATTTATATTTACTTTTATGTTAAAGTAAAGTTATCATTTGGAATGATATTGTGAACGGTAAAAAAATGTATTGCATCGATATTGGAAAGTAGAAAGTGTAATTATTAAGTTATTTAATCACAAATTAGTACTAATTTTTAAGGTGTATCTCATGAAATTGACAATGATCTGTTGATCATCTTAAGGAAGATATATGATCGAATTTCTGTACAGATTCTATAAAATATTATTTTCAATCGATAACAACTCCTTGATAAAAGTGCCTACAGTTTTTTAAAGGCAAGATAAAAACTTTAAAACGTAAAATGTTTGCAAACATTAATCGTATATTCACATTTAAATTGTGTTGATGAAATATCTAAATGAAAACAATCAAACCAAATATTTGATCAATTAGAAGAATAGTTGTTGTCAAATATTACTTTATCACATTTAGTTTTTTCTTTAACAAAATATTAGCAATACATATATATATAACAACACATTATGGGTAAACCAAAATTTAAAATTTAACTAAGTGAGAAAAGGTAAAACCTATTCAATTGATTGTATGCAACATACTACAAATTATAACGCACCTAAGTAGAAAACCATAGTACTAAAGAAATATCGTTTTTCTCTATATTTAAACTTTGATTGTTCATCTTTGAATATTCTGACAATATTCAATTATTTTGGCCTTGACAAATAAATTACATTATAGCAATCCACATTAATCATTCACAAGAACTTATACTTATTCTTTCAAATATAATTATTGACTCAAAATTTTATTTTAATAATAATTGACACAATTAACAATATTTTATATATACTTCAAAACTTGATATACATGTGCAAAATATTTTTAAATATCTTAAATGCTCTGCTTATAAATTACAAAAAATAAAAATAAAAATAAAAAAAATTCCTCATCTGAAAAGGTGCCTTTTCTTTCAAAGAAAGGTGTCATTTAAGAAATGACTTTGGGTTTTTAAAAATAAAACAAAAGGGAAAATTTGGAAAAAGGCTGAAAACTTGAGTAAGGGGATAAATGTGGTATATGGCCAAAGAGAAGACGTGCCATATCACCTTTTTAATTTCTGAATTTTAATATTTTAAAGTTTTGGAAACAGTACAAATATGCGACTAAAAACATTAGCGAAGACTAAGAGCCTGTTTAGCCAGGCTGCCAAAACCTTAAGAATGAATAATTTTCTAGAAAAAGGCTAAGTCAACAATCATGTGCATGCAGTAACATTTTTAAGATAGATTTTTCTTTTCTGATTTCACTCCTTGTGTCACGACCCCAAACAATACAGCAAATAAAGAATATTAATTGGGACACCCCCGAGATACCATCTCGTAGTCCCAAATCGTAAAAACAAATTACAGTCTTTTCTTATATCACCTCGGGAGTCTCTATATTTGGTTTTTGAAAATCATTTTTCCGAAATAGCATCTCGCGTTAAAGCCCACCTTATCACACCGCATGACTTCTAGTAGTTCCTCTACTAGCCACCCGTATCAAGCCCACCTTTTTCTCAGTGCATGCGTTTCAACACCCAGACCTTATATCATCGCATGTGTATCAAAATCACAACCACACGGCAGAAACCTCTTGCAACAATAACAACCACACGGCAGAAACCTCGTGCAAACAATAACAACTGCACGACAAAAATCTCGCACAAACAGCCAGACAATCACCTCAACAATAACACGAAATCCCAAACACAACAATTGAATAAATGATATTCCAAGGATAGAAATTTCAAGTAAAGAATTCTCACAGTTAAGTAATGAACACGGAAATCAAGAAAAGCAAGTAATTCAACTGAACATGTGATACAAGTTGCAAATAGGAGATAAGACAAGTAAACATGTGAATTTAGGCTAAACATGATGACTATAACGTGCTAGAGTAACTCAATTAAGACATGAAAAGGAAACTATGTAGCAAAAAACTGGAATTTCAACATTTAGCCCATGTACGCACTCATCACCTTGAGTACACGGCCTTCACATATCACAAGTTATCACCGAAATACCAAATTGTTACAACCCATATCCACACGTGTTAGTTCATGCCATATGTTATTTAACATAAATCCAAGAAGTAATTATCTTTGAGATGATAAGAAGTTAATCCTATTGGTCTTAAGTGATATAAGGGTGTACAAGGGTGATTAACAAGTATTAGGAGTTAAACGAATCAAGGATGTTGTAACTCATATTTTCGGGTAAGCCTAGAGGTGCTTAATACACTCAAGAGGTCTTTTTTTAAGGTATTTGAATCATATAATATCCGTATCATAAGTCTTGAAGTCAAATGAGTTATGAAACAAAAGTCGACAAAAATTGTCGCAACTTAGGTTCATAAATTTACTTAAACATTAGGTCAAATGTTTCTTAGCTTTTCTCCCTATTTACAAGAAATTACGAGGTAATCTACCTACCAAATTAAATATTTATGAGTCTAGTTTCCAACGCATTAAACCGTTTGTCATTACGATCTCGGAGTATAGAGATAATTGTATTTCCGCAGATCTGCGCAGATTGGTAGGTGACAAGTAGGTGCATCACCTACTTGCTAAAATTAGAGGACAAAATTAAAAGTTCCAAAGTCGGCCAAGAGAGGACTTTTAAGGGATTATAAACTCAGTTATTTCACCCTTATTTCAGACCTTCAAAACCAAATTGAACCCCTGCAACAATTTTTCTCCTATGAATTCATGGTAATTCGTTCTATACATGTAAGAACTCACGAGACTGTGATCGGAAGTCGTGAGTTCAAGTTATTCACTTGTAACGGACTATATTGTGGACTATTTTGTGTTGCTGTTGGGCTACGTGTTTTACTACTGTTTTTTGGATTTTTGGAAGAAGAAGGGTGTGGAGAAACACCATATAGATTTAGGGTTGTGGGTGATAGTTCTTCGTAACATTTCCAGGTCGTTTGACACGACTACGGTGGCCATCGTAGGTATGAAGTGATTAGCTTGTGCGTGGACTGTTTTGGGAGGGTCAATATGATCATTATTGATGTTGTTTGGGCTGTTTGGTGATTGTTTTGAATTGTGTGAAGTCATATATATAGGGGAGGTGCTGTCCGTTTCATCATAAAATAGGTTGTGGTCGATACATAATAGTTATGACGCTTAAATGATAAACGATAGTTCATTTCTCTTATTGTAGACTAAGGAGTTGTGACAGTTGCATAGCTTGAGATTGGGGTAGTATATACAAGGTATGTGAGGCTATCCCTTTCCTTCTTTTGCACGACATCGATGGTGCGTAATGTAATGAACGAGCTTCCAATGAAACTCTACTCTCAGAAGCTAGCAGTACTTACATTGTTTCCCCTCTTATGGAAGGATTGACGTTGATGTTGCTTCTCTTGTTCTTATGTTATCAATGTTTTTGGTACTTCCTGATTCTTATAAGGTTCATGGTGAAGAGTTAGCCCTAATAACGTGTACAGAGGATACCAACCTTACGTCACTCCAAAAGATTTAGAACATATTTTCATGAGTCGAGCATGCATTATATATATGTATCTATTTTGCTCTACCGAGCCGCGCTATAGTCGGCCGGGTACGGCACCTATTGTGCAACCACAGATCAGTTGGGTTTTACCGAGCTCCACGTGGCCGGGTACGATTCTACCGAGCCTTATGATGGCTGGGTACGTTTTTACCGAGCCTATTACGGTCGGGTATGATATGATGATGATGATGCCCACCGAGGCGTATGTTTTAAAAGTTTATGTATATATACATATGTATCATACATTTCACGTCAGTAGCCCTTAGAGGTACCCGGATGTTACAGGTTGTATATTCTCTATTCCTGCTTACATTACTGTTCGTACTTATGGTTCCCTGCCTTACATACTCTGTACTTTATTCGTACTGACATCCTTTTATTTGTGGACGCTCCATGTCGTACTGCAGGTCCTGATAGACAGGCGGGCGCAGCTCCCCCACCACAGTAGGCTGTCCAGTTCAGCGGTAATTGGCGAGATCCCTTCTCTGGACTTGTCGTGGTCTGGGTATGCATTTTTGTTATAGATATTATGGGTATGTCGGGACCCTGTTCCGGCTATGTTGCAGTACTTATGTTCCTTTAGAGGCTCATAGACAGGTGTCGACTCATGTATAGTTTGGTACGCCTTGTTGGCTGGTTTTTGTTGTATAGTCTTTCATGGTAGCGTGGTAGCTCGTACCTTATATATAGTTTCTTGATTGTCTGGTCATCCTATGTTATGTATATTCATGCCATCATATTTTATTGTTGGTTTTCCATGATCCATGTCTACCATTTATATTGATCTCGTCAGCCCTAAAAGATTATAAAGAAGGTTAGATAAAATGTACGTTGGTGCTCGGCAAGTATGGTCGGGTGCTAGTCATGGCCCTCCAGCTTGGGTCGTGACAAACTTGGTATCAGAGCCAGTCTGTCCTAGGGATTTTCTATGAGCCGTGTCTAGTAGAGTCTTGATTATGGATGTGTAGCGCGCCACATTTATAATCAGGAGGCTACATGACATCTAGGGTTGTTAACTTCTTCCTAAATTTAGATCGTGCGTAGAGTTGAGTCGTAAGTGTTCGTCTCTAATATTCACCTTGTTTTCCTTCAGCGATGCCTTCGACTAGGAAGCAAAAAATTAGTAGACGGCTTGATACAGCTGCGGGAGAGGGTACCAATCAGGTGCCCAAAGCCAGAGCAGGCCAAAGTGAGGCTAAGAGCGAGATGCTGTCTCATACCTCATCTACTCCATCTCCTCCAGAGGATATTAGGAGGCACCCAACACCTCCAATTCCTCCGTCCGGCACTACAGAACAGGATATGGGGAGTGTTTTGCAGTTATTGACTAGCTTGGTAGCTGCTCAGGCTCAGAGGCAGAATACAGGTGATGCTGACAAACCAGTTAGTACGAGAATTCATGATTTTATTAATTTAGACCCTCCTGTGTTTACCGGATCAGACCCCAAGGAAGACCCGCAGACATTTATTGACCAGGTTCATCGTACACTGCGGGTTATGCATGTTAGTTATACAGAGGCAGTAGAGTTGGCTTCTTATCGGCTACGGGATTTAGCGGTTCTCTGGTATGATAGTTGGGAGAGATCCAAGGGTTCGAACTCTCCTCCAACTGTGTTGACGGAATTTTCTGAGGCCTTTCTTCGTCACTACTTTCCAGTTGAGATACGACGAGCTAGAGCTGATAAGTTCTTGAACCTTAGACAAGGTAATATGAGTGTGCGAGAGTACAGTATGCAGTTTGATTCTTTAGAAAGGTATGCTCCCCATATGGTGGCCGAGATGAGTGACAG
Organism: Nicotiana obtusifolia; assembly: GCA_002018475.1. Lineage (NCBI taxonomy): Eukaryota > Viridiplantae > Streptophyta > Magnoliopsida > Solanales > Solanaceae > Nicotiana > Nicotiana obtusifolia. The sequence continues at coordinate 72,124 of MCJB01001036.1, read as the reverse complement.
GGTGGGACCACACCTGATAAATGAATGCACGACAGCCTCCTTGGTAGAGGGCATGGATATTTCCCGTATTCAAGATTATGCCCAGACCTTAGAGGATTGTAAGCGCCAGCAGAGGGCAGATAAGGAGCAGGATAGGGGCCAACATAAGAGGGCGAGATTTGTAAGGTATTCTAATGACTTCAGAGGCAGCATCAAGCCCCAGTCTTCGAGGAGTTCGGTGCTACCTATAGCTAGTGCTCCTCCACAGTTTCAGAGACCTCGATATGATCGATTTACCTATTCTGGTCCAGGTCAGAGTTCGTGGGCATCAGGCTCGCAACATCATAGGGATACTAGTCAGACGAGACCCCCAACACCACGTTGTGATCAGTGCGGCAAGGCCCACTTTGGACTGTGCCGTCGAGGTTCTGATGCATGTTATTCTTGCGGACAGCCTGGCCATATGATGCGGGATTGTCCTAACAGAGGAGGTGATGGTGTGGCTCAGCCGACTGGATCTGTGTCTTGTTTTTCCTCATCAGTTCGACCTCCAGCATGAGGTTTTCAGCAGTCGACAGGTCGTGGTAGAGGTAAAGGTGCAGGGCCGAGTTCGAGTGGTGCTCAAAATCGAACCTATGCTCTAGTAGGTCGACAGGATCTCGAGTCGTCTCCAGATGTTGTTACAGGTATATTGTCTGTGTTTTCTTATGATGTATATGCGCTGATTAATCCGGGATCTATATTATCATATGCTACACCCTTTGTGGCTAATAAGTTTGGCATTGAACCTGAATTGATAAGTAAACCCCTTGCGGTATCTACTCCAATAGGAGATTCTGTGATTGCTAGAAGGGTATATAGAGGTTGCACTATGACGATTTGCAGTCATCAAACCTCGGCAAATTTATTTGAGTTAGAAATTGTTGATTTCGATGTGATAATGGGAATAGACTGGTTGGCCTCATGCTATGAAAATGTTGACTGTCGTACAAAGATGGTTAGGTTTCAATTTCCTGGTAAACCCATCATTGAATGGAAGGGGAACATTGCTATACCGAAAGGTAGGTTTATTTCCTATCTTAAGGCAAGGAAAATGATCTCAAAAGGTTATATTTATCATCTTGTTCGCGTTAGGGATGCGAAGGCGAAGCCGCCTACTCTATAATCAATCCCCGTGGTCAATGAATTTCTAGATGTTTTCCCAGATGTATTCCCAAGCCTTCCTCCTGAAAGGGAGATTGAGTTTAGCATTGATGTGTTTCCTGACACTCAACCGATCTCTATCCCTCCATATAGAATGGCCCCGGCAGAGTTGCGAGAGTTGAAGTCGCAGTTGAAGGACTTGCTGGATAAGGGCTTCATTAGGCCTAGCACTTCACCTTGGGGTGCGCCAGTCCTATTCGTGCGGAAGAAAGATGGGTCGTTACGTATGTGTATCGACTATCAACAGATGAATAAGTTTACTATAAAGAACAAGTATCCACTTCCAAGAATTGATGACCTTTTTGACCAACTCCAGGGTGCCAAGTATTTCTCCAAGATTGACTTACCTTCAGGGTATCATCAGGTGAGGGTTAAGGAGAAGGATATTCCAAAGACGACCTTCTGGACAAGATATGGGCACTTTGAGTTCTTGGTGATGTCGTTCAGGCTAACAAATGCCCCAGCAGCTTTTATGGATCTCATGAATACTGTATTCAGGCCCTATTTTGATGTGTTCGTGATTGTATTCATTGATGACATTCTGGTGTATTCCCGTTTGTAGGCGGAACATGCAGGCCACTTACAGATAATATTACAGACGCTTCAGGATCATAAGTTATATGCTAAGCTCTCCAAATGTGAATTCTGGTTGAACTCAGTAGCATTCCTTGGCTATGTGATATCTGACGAGGGTATTAGTGTCGACACTCAGAAGATCGATGCAGTAAAGAATTGGCTGAGACCTACAACACCATTAGAAGTCTGCAGCTTCCTGGGGCTAGAAGGATATTATAGGCGGTTTGTAGAAGGGTTTTTTTCTATATCAGCACCATTGACTAAGTTAACACAGAAAGCTACCAAGTTCCAATGGTCTGACGCTTGTGAACGTAGTTTTCAGGAGCTGAGGAATCGATTGACATCCGCCCCAGTGCTCACTCTTCCTGAAGGAACAGAAGGTTATGTGGTATATTGTGATGCCTCAGGCATAGGTTTGGGGTGCGTATTGATGCAGCGTGGGAAGGTGATTGCTTATGCATCAAGACAATTGAAGAAGCATGAAAAGAATTATCCAACCCATGATTTGGAATTGGCTGCAGTAATATATGCTTTGAAGATATGGCGGCACTACTTATACGGCGTCCATGTTGACATCTGCACAGATCACAAGAGTTTACAATACATCTTCAATCAGAAGGAGTTGAATTGAGGCAGCGTAGGTGGCTCGAATTACTGAAAGACTACGACGTCGAGATATTGTATCATCCCGGTAAAGCCAATGTTGTGGCAGACGCTCTCAGCTGTAAGCCAATGAGAAGCTTAGTACACATTGAAGCAGGTAGATGGGGGTTGACTAAAGAGCTTCATCAGCTAGCCAATATGAG